>VZTU01007788.1:94778-123776 GCA_013400835.1 Zapornia atra | reverse complement strand
CAAGTGCTGGCAGGGGCTTGCTTCAGCGTAAGGGTCACAGCGTCTTCTCTATGTCTCCACCTGCTCCATCCAGCGTGGAGCCCCTCCACGGTCTGCAGGTGGGGTCTCGGCCTTTACAATGGGGTTTCTCCACGGGCTGCAGGGGCATCTTTCTCTGCGGCACCTGGGGTGCCCACTCCCCCTCCCGGCCTTGGTGTCTGTACAGCTCGTTACATCTTCTCACTCCCTTCTCCGGTGGCAAAATGCGGCTGCTTCCAGGTTGTTTTCTCCTATATGTGATTCTCAGAGGCGCTCCGACTATCTCTCACTGGCTTGGCCCTGTCAACAATGATTCTGGCCTTGGATTGTTTACATTTTGGAGCTCCAGAGAATTCCTGCAGCTCCTCACAGCAGCCATTTTCTGCACCCCTGTTCTTTTCCAGCACCCAACCTCGCAAAACCACAACAATTGGAAAGGGACATTATTTTACCCTTTTCACTTGAGAGCTGTGTACCTCACAGTCCTGCAAGGGGTAACAAAAAGTGTACCCTGTTCCTCTTTTACACAGCTGAGCAAAAGAGTACTTTCACATGCTGTATTAGAACTGAATGCTTTTCTCAAAGCCTATCTTTTTTTTTTCTTTTTTTGAGATATTTCCCCCTTTTTTCGACCACAAAACTGAAGTGAACCACAATGATAAGCATGTGGTTTTGGTCAAGCAGTGCAGTTCCACTCTAATTTGAAAAGGCAAGATACATTTTTTACTCGTAACAGTGCAAAATTTGAGATGAACGATACCAAGAGACAAGAAAATAGGGCTTTAAATCTATATGTTAACTATGGGCGTAAAAAACCTCCAGAATGGACCAGAAATTACTGATTTAGCCATAAACCAAAACTATATATCTAAAATTATTTATGCATTTTAATTATTTCAGGACAAAATTGCGGGGACAAGTTTTATAGCCATTAGGTTCTATTGGAAAATTGGATAATGCATAAAAGAACAAGATAATGAATGCTCCTGCATACAGGAATGAGCAAAGCTGTAATACTCAGGTAGCTATAGGGAAGATTATAATTACATTATAGATGAACATACTATTCAATAGTGATACAAGCTGGTTGTACTGTCATCACAGAAAGGAACATCACTACCAAAGACTTTTCAATAAAAAACCCCAAACCAACACCTCGATGATTATTTATTTAGACACAGAGGGACAACTTTATCTCTGGTCCAACTTTATTGGACCCAATCTCTAAAATCTCTGGTAACATAATGCAAGCATTTTGTCACATACCCTGTCATGATTAATTATATATTAGTAAATAAACACACAAATACCTACAAGCTTTGTTTAGTTGCAGATTCTTTTATCAAGACTGGAAACAGCACTTCCTTGATTGGAACTGCCAGATCATCTCAGAAAAGAAAAAAATTAGATATTATATCTTAAAAATGCAATCTATAAGTGTGAGCAAATGACATAAAGGCTCGGAGGAAACTGGAAAATCTGTAATGTTTATGATCTGATGATATTCTTGTGTCCATGTTAATGAGATATAAACACTTTGTAGAGCTCTGTTATTATTTGAAATTATGTGTTGACATGGTTTTAAAATCACTTAAGATTTGTTTATCACTCTTGGTATATGTATTTATATTCATTACAGATTTCTTTGCATTGCAGCTGATTGCACAGAGCAAAAAACAAGAATGTAAAAACATAGCATGATGGCTAAACAGGTGTTAACACAAAGGTGTTGAAAACAGATTATTGCTTTTTGTATTTCAGGCATCAGCATGAATTCTGTGATTTTTAATTTTTTTCTTTTACAGTTATACGCAATGTTTTTCATGTTTTGGCAGAATAAAATATTCCTCACCAAGTCTGATGCTGAGAAACCCCAGTTTTAAAGAAGGAAAAGGCTGAAATCTGAACTGTCAGATGGAGAAATGACTTCAGGTATCAAAACCCAACTGAGTAGGAGAGTTACTAATTAGCAGGAAATTTAGCACAATTTAATACTTTGCAATTGACTAGTACGAGTTTTCATGTGACAAGTCTGGCTTTTTGGCTCAAGGGTACTTATACTCTTCAGCAAAGGGAACAGGAAGGAGAAGATATCTAAGAGGATAAGAAGAAAGAACAAGGGAAAATGGGAACATGCCAATTTACTTTCTGCCTGCTGGGGTGTTGTGACACAGTATTTTCAATTTTTCTTGTAAACATTAAACTAAAACAACTGACTGTCCAGTTTTAATTTTTACATTACACTACATTAACCCAAGCAAAGTAGAAAATGCTGTAATTTGTGTGTCATTTTACTCTATAAATATCCAGAAGTGTTGTAGCAACTCCCAGGAGGTTTTGGTGATGGGTTTGGTTTTACATCTGGCCCTATTCTGAACTTCTTATTAGAAGGGAGTAATGCAGCTGTGAGTGGGACCAGTGACAGATAACTGCCTTGGTTTGATAGTCAAAGGCAGTGAAACAGATGGTGCAACTGCAAATTTTTAAAAATTAAGCAGAGCAATGCTGTAAGGAATGAACATTGCTGGGACAGCAAAACAGAAGACAACAAAAAAAGGAGGCTTGAAGTAGCACATTAGAGCAAATTCATCCAAATACTGTTTTTTTCCAACAGATTTATATGGAATCCAATAACCTATTTTGTTGACTGTGACTTTGGAATCTCCACAGATTTTCACAACAACTTTTAATGGTACAATATGGAGTTGACAGAAGAGCATTGGATCTGGTAGGCGATATGCTAGAAGCCAGATTTTCATCTGCATGAAGACCATTGAACATCACAATGAATATTAAGAAAGAAGAGAAGACTTGTAAGAAAGTGACTTCATTTCTAAATTTTCACTTTGATAGTCTCAAAAATGGTGCCCTGGAGCTAATTGTTACTGAAGGATTTCAGTGTGGAAAGCATGAATATGGCATGGGAATCGATCTTTGGGCTAGTGGAATTGGTGGCATGAGAATAAATACAATATAGCACTTTTTTTTTATTTCCTCTCTGCAAATTTGCAGATAAGTACCCCTCTAGGTATTTATTTTTTATTTTTTTATTTGAATGGATCTTGAATTTACACAGACTAGATACTCACGTTAAGTAGCAGTGCTGTGTTATGGTTAAACCCTATACCACCACTCTGTTCAGATATGTCACTCCTACACTTTTTGGTGAGAAAAGGAAGATATTGAGGTTCTGTGTTGAGTCAAGAAAAATGTCAGCGAGAATGCAGGGGAAAAAGGCCCTGTCCTTCTGAATTCTGACATTGGGGCAGAGTTTGCACCTTAGGACACCCTAAGGTACAAATTCAAAGCAGTATCCCTGAAATCTGCCTTTCAGGTTTTTTTACAAATGCATTTTTTCTACCACTGTTTTGGATTTCAGCTTGGCAAAATTTGAATACTGAACACTTTCAGCTGTTGCTCAGTTTAAATAGCAACCTAAAATCACAACAGAAGATGTTTTCTCTTTCTTGTCTGTTTTGCTTTTTGAAAAAAAAAAAAAGCTAGTTGAGAGTCACATAAATACACTCATATTTTTGTTATTTTTTATTATTAATGAAGAGAGTAACAGAAGTTAGCAGTTTTAGACACTGCCTAACTCTAATAACCATTTTCCCTTCAATATGTAATTTTGTAATGGCCTCATTGTTCCAAGATAATCAATTAACTATCTATTTCTGAAACACAATGTGGTCTGTATTCAGAGACAGTGATACTCGTGTCTGTCTCCACCTTTCATAGATGATATGGGGAAAAAGTGCAATAAGCTCCAGCAGAAACTCCACAAAACATTTGCCAAAAGCCCAGCACTCACAGTTTTCTTGGTAAGAACTGGCTTTCTTCCTGCAACTTGGGAACCCCTGTCTAGTATTGATGCCTGCATTACACAGGCAAGTGCTTTTCTTCCTTCCGCCAACCCTCCTCACACAGCTGTGCTGCCAATCAGTACCCAGGGAAGGGCGACATCAGTCGCCACTGAAGGAGGCTTGCTTCAGGGCACTGATTGCCAAAGTCCCTGTGCCAGAGTACAGCCCTGGGAAAGGAAAGGCTTGTGGTACAGAAAGGGTCAGGAGGGAGACATGCTTTCAATGAATTAGGCTGCCGGACAGAAGCAGGAGTGAGTTTCCTACCTCTTCCAGATGTGAAAGCTCCTTGCAACATGGGGCAGGCAGCACTGGGACAGGGGGAGCACTGTGAGTTATCTGGACAGCAGCAGCAAGACAAAGAGCAACGAGGAAGAAAAATAAAAACTGCCCAGCCAAAAACTCAGACAAAATAAGATCTCTTCAAACAATGTTTTGAGGCATGCTGAGTCCCATGAAGGGAGAAATTAATCTAACAAACTGGTATCCTTAAATCCAGCTTCTCCCATGGCTGCTTGTTGTCAGAGCAGCTGGTGCCTGCATGCCAAAGGGGATATTTTCTCAGCAGGAGATGCTTAAATGTAAAAGAACCAAGCTTTCTCTGCAGTTTTAAACTCATTAGTCAGTTATCAAGGGTCTGGAATATTTGGGAGCTCAATCAGTGAAGTGTAATAGATCATTTCCCACTGTTCAGGAAAGATATTAACCAATACCTCTGAGCCAGATCCCAAATAGGTAACTGAGCTGTTGTAAGAAGGATTCTTGCCCTGCTGGCATTTACTGATTCATAGGGCAGTGGGGACGGTCTGCCCTTCCTTTCCCCAAAAGCTAGTTCTAGTCTGCCAAGTCTGCAACCTGCTGAGACTCATACTTCTGACTCCTGCAATATCCTCCCTCGCAAATGCCAGGTTTTGGTACATTCATTACATCATGGCACAGCCCCTCTCCAGTCCCACGGACTGGCGTACAGATATTGTCCATCTAGCCAGTGACCAGGTTCACCTAAGGCATGCAGGAGTGAGGCCATAGGGAAAGATGGGCCATGGCAGTGCACTGAGCTGGGAATAGCTGGAGTGCTCAGCTGCTCCGCCAAGAGTGAGCTCACGGGACACCTGAACAGAGAACAAACTGTTACTTCACAGCAAATAACATTTGGCAGCTGCCTTTTGTCTGGCATCAATTCTCTTTTCGCAATATTAAAAAAAAAATAATCTGTATTGCCAGTGAAGACAGGGAGCTTTTAAGTACCTTCTGGCATAGCATTTCCTATAGTTACTTCAGGAATCACCTGTTTGTCTGGGAGCTTTTTGCAAGTTTAGAAATCCTTCCCACGTACTTCACATCTGTGGAAAGGCCACACTGTGGGATTAACACGCTGTGAACTACACTGCTTTCCATCCCAGAGATGCTTTCCTGGGAGGATGGGCTGCAGCCTGAGGAGAAACCTGTCAGTGCCTGTCTTAGCAGATGTGCGCATGCTCCTCATGCTCAATGCTATTCCAACACCAGCTCTTTATGCAAGCGGACTACACCAACATTGTTTCAACCTTGGCAGAAACCTGTCTCAAGAAGTGTTGGCATAGATGCAAACAAATTAATTTGGGGGCTATTTTATGAGACCAGAAATGTTCCCTAGGGTGTCTGGCTCAGCTGGTATGACAATAGCACTGAGGTGGTCTCTGAAGCCCAGGCAATGTGAGTTTTTTTCCTCAGGTAATACAACTGGGACATGCTCAGGGTGTCCAGTAGTGAGCCTGTGAGACCAGACAACATGTACCATCAAGGAATTTGAAATGAACAACATTGCCAGGGATGCTGTAGCAGGATAGTATAAAAATGGCCACTTTGCAGTCTCTCTCATTGTATCTTAAGAGCAGTACACCTGAAAAGTTCAGGCTTCATTACAATAGACACCCAAAGTTTCTGAGCATATTTTAACTAACACCTAAACCTAAGTCCTGAAGCCAACTGCAGGCTACTCTGCTTCTAGCCTTCTTTCTATACAGCATCTTGTGTTAGCTGATAATTGCCTTCCTAAAACTGTTTAAATTAGTCCCAGCTGGCCTGGCCTGTTGTCAAAGCTCCTGTTGTCAGGAAGTAACTGTCAGTTTTGCAGATCCAGACTTTTCCTGGATCAAAAGGCAGAAATGGAAACTGCTATTGCTCCTTTCAGGCAGATTAAGCCCATAGGAGTCTGTGATATGGAAGGAGAGGAATAATTTTTCTCTACTTTGGGAAATAAGTCTTTATAGCAACCATACATCAGATAAATAATTGGGTTATTTTTATTCTCCAGTTTCTGATAATTGTATCAATACTATTTTTCAACTTTTTTTTTTAAACAAAGCCTCTCTTGTTCTTGGAAGAATGGAAAGAAAGTGAAGAGAATAAAGAAAAATATAATATAAAGAAAACCATTATATTTAACAATAACACTTGAAGAAATAACAAGGGAGATAATTTTACCACTTGGTCTTGCTTTGACCAGATCATGTCTCTGTTCCTGATTTTTGTAGTGCTTTGCTTCACATTTGTCCAATGCTTCCCTTTCTTAACTCTCACTCCACTTGCTGGACTGGTCTTTGTCTAGCACAATTTGTGACACCAGCAGCTTCCACACTTTCCAAAAGTTCCCAGCACATGTGAGAACCTTTCTCTCATGCTGCCCAGCACCTGGGTGGATCAGCCTCTCTGTCTCATCAGTCCTTCCACTCTCACAACACACCGGTATGTGCTTGTGTGGCAAAGCCACTGTGGCTTACCCTAACAACTTTTGTCTCATTGTTTACCTTCTTCCCTTTAAAGAAGACTTTCCCTTCTTCGGATAAAGAAGGCTCAGGTTTATATCCAGTGGAGAAAAATGCTGAAAGAGACCTTTAGCTCAGAAGAGAGAAGGTTGTTGATTCTTCCAGGACAGGTATTGAGGTAAAATTGTAGGTGCAGGAAAGTGATCTCCTGAAGATCTGAAAGGAAAATAGTACCATAGCCTGAAAAATGGGGTGTGCAGACAACAAAATTGACTCTTCTGAATTACTTCCAAGTAATTAAAAATATTTATGGCTTGACTTTAAAAAGTTTTCTATCTTTAATTCATTTAATGTGAAATAACACATATAAATGACTAATCTTTGCCTCATCTTTATTATATCATCTCGACAATTCTTGTGTGATGTTGGAAAAGTTATTTTCCTAACCTGTAGCTCAGTTTCAACTCTTAACAGTGTTTATTTGTGCTAAATAGATTAGGCTAAAGTAATCCTGTGCTTCAATAATGAGAACCATGAGAGTAGTCTGAATGATCTTGACTGAACAGCACTTTTGCATCTACACATAGCCCAAAGACTGTGATCTAACTTAGGAGTTGGATCTAACTAGTAAGTTGGCTCAGGTAACCTCTGTGGGTCTCTCCCAAACCCAAATTACTCTGTGATCCCATGGTAGACGGCAGAAGCTTATGAAACAGTGATACTTGGAGCACCCTAACCTGCCACTGATATTTTTCCCATCATACACAGTAATGTTTGGGTTCCACTGAAATCAGTGGCAGTATTTTTAAAATAACACCAGACACGTAGGCAGTAATTCTAATTAGGCAGAATTCAGCAGTGTTAATTACAACAAATGCTCAAATACCTTTTTTGTAGCAGTGATTCACAACAAGTAAATGATACAGAGATGGAGAAAGACAGTGGTGCTCAGACATGATTATCTTTTCAGGTTTATATTTAAAAATTGTATGTGTTTAAGCAAAAATAATCCATTGAGTTTGCAAATTCTTGGAGTCTTACTGCTCCAAAAGAAAATCTTCTCTAACATGTAAGGCTTCTGGGGACTGCAAGAAAGAGATACCTGCAAGTTTATATGTACATAAATTTAATATGGTCCTAACACATGTATCACTTTATCTGCATGAAAACATATACTTACACACGCAGAGAGAAATCAGATATATAGGGAGAGTGAAATACACATAAAATCCAATGTGTGTCAGTAATTACAGTACTTTCAGCACTTGCCTTTAATTCTGTCAAGTACTTGCTAACTTCTAGTGATTGTGAATACATCAGGTTGGAAGACACTCAGTGTAATAAAAATGGAAAGAGTATACTGATATTACAACCTGTGCAGGAGTGTTTATAATTTAGGTTCAAAATTTCCAGGAAACCTTTAAGTGATTTCTCAATGCAAATAAATTGACTGAAGTATTTATGCACCTTTTAAAAATTGCACCTGAGTCCTTTCCTGATTTATAGATTCTAAGCATGATGATTCTAGGTTTATCAATTTAACTGAAGCCATTGTATTTACAAGAAGTATATAATCATGTGTGAGCTTTCCAGTCAATTTTAGACTGATGTAACTCTTCTAATCTGTCTGTTTTCTGCTGAGGAGACAGTGTAATTAGTTTGTCCCTCTCAACTGCTTTCACAACATCCCACAGGATACATGGGCTAATTTCTTCCGTGTTGCCATAGAAAAACTATTATCTTACAATATCTCCAGCTGAGATATTATGCCACAAATCCTTTTCAGAAGCTGTATTTCACAAGCATTCCCAGAGAGCTGCAGATAAAGAGAGCCATATTTGTAGGAAGAAGGAAATGAAGCAGCAGATACACACTACACTAGGAACTTGTGTAAAATTAGTCATCAGTACATGTCCCACTGGAAAAAGACTGATTGAATGTGGGTTTCCAGAAAATGAGTGTAGAAAAAGAATTAACAGGTATAATAGAATACACTCTTCATGCACAGAGCACAAAATTCAACCTCTGCAGAGGATGAATCACTTCACAGCAACTTTTGCTTGATTTGTCAATTTAAGAGGAGGGGGACAGACAAAAAGCCATCTGTTTAAAGATTTGAAAGCACTGCAGAGCAACAACAGCAACAACAAAATAAAAATTAAAACGTAAAAGTTCCTTTTCTGAAATTCATGATAGCTTTGTGGAAGAGTTTCTTTGGATAAGCCCATGGAATCATGGATTTATTATCTTCATATCTATTATTGCACACAAGCAACACTGTTCGGGCAGGCAGCCTAAGTTAGGCAACTTGAAGAAGAGAAAATGTCATGCTGGAAGGCTAGAATGGGTATGGGTTTCAGACAATGGATAACAGTCTGAAAAAAGGATTGTCTAAAATCTGAGATCTGTTTTCATAAAGATATAAACATTGAAACTAGGGTAACACTGAAAAGAATTACCTCATTCAATTGTGGAATATTAAATACACTCTAGTGGTATTTCTGGCCCCTTCTATTTATGCCTAGCACGTGTTCCTGGAAGGAAATTTTTTTCTTGAGAACTTTCCCATGAAGGGATAGCATGTTTACTCGCTAGGGAAAAAGTGTAGGATTTGCATGCGAATTCCCTCTGATAATTTTCATGTAACTGTCTTCACAGCCCTTTGTGGTCCTGGGCCAGTCCACCAAGATGTTTTCAGAGATGAAAACAATATTTTACAACTGTGGCAATGGGTAACACAGCAGGAAGAATGGAGCAGTTACAAAGGAGAATCACTGCAAGCAATAAATTGAGTGAAGGGTTTACAAGTGCCTCATAGTTTGAATCAGGTTTCCCAAGACTCTTCATTCAATCATGCCAAATAACAAACACATTTCTAGAAATCAGGTTATGAGTATTGTCATGGTTATACATTTAGTAATGCTGCATATAGTTGGGTTTTTTTCTCCATAATGATAACCACCCCTTGCTCATGTGGGAATTGTAGGAGGGTCCCTCCACTTTGATGTGGTTACTCTGCACACTGCAAGGTCCCCCAGCTGATGGTCTGAGAAAAACAATAGCACACACCCTCTTCAAACCATCAAAATAAATGTCCTGATACCAAGTTGGGTGAGCAGGGAACACGTACAAGCACCACAAATCTATGACAACATGCTTCATAGATAATGCTTGGAATTGCACTTGTAGGAGATGCTGACAGGCTCCTAGGGGCTGAAATTGTGCTGCAAAGATGAGGAAGAGTGTGGGTGTGCACAGGCTGTGTGAAGGGATGCATTTGGTTGTGACCTAAAGCCTAGGGCTTCAGCCTTCTGCCATCACAGCCCTGGCAGACAGCAGCATGGGGAAGCATCTCAGCTTCCAGCTTGGAGCCAAGGGGCAAGGCTTTCCCTTGGGAAAGTATTTAAACAAAGTGTGTCCTGGCAGAAATACCAGAAGTGTGCCCAATGTCTGTAAAACAGCATTAGATTCCTGAGAAGGGGACTCTACCTATGTGTGTGTGTATATTTATGTATACATGTGTATTTATTTATGCACACACATATACTTTACACACTTTACAGTCAATTCACTTCCTAATAGGGAGAAAATGCACTTAAATAAGAGTTTCTCCACTTTTTCTAAGCATGACTTTCCTTTTCCTTCATGGGCTGTAAAATCTCAGATACTAAACTTAGTTCCAACATACTGCCCATCCCGGAAATTGTGCCTGCATAAATTGGGTAAGCACCTACTGCACTTTGTAAAAAGTTCAGAATACATCCTTGCAGGCTGCTACTCATAATTGTAAATAATTATCTATTTAGTTGGTGTATTGTGATACTGCGGCTGTGCACAGTTGCCCTGGAGTCTGGAACACCAGGACAATCCCAGGAGATGTGGGTTAGTGGGCAGAAAGTAGAAATGTGGTCAAAGTTTCAGTCATTTTATCATACAGCTGCTTAATTCACAGAATCACTAGGTTGGAAAAGACCTTTGAGATCATCAAGTCCAACCATACCATTCAGCGCATGGGTATCACAGACTGTTAGGTGCTCTCTTGAATTTTAATGGTATCCTTCAATTTCTTGGACAAACAGGATATATGGAAAGCAACAAGCACAGGAGAAAGTTTTTCATAAAGAAATGGTGGTTCTTCTCCACTGTGGTGGGAGTTCATTTGTTTCCCACCTTGGAAGTTCATGAAACTTTTGTTTAGATGCAATGCAAAATAACGACTGGGAGCTGGGCTTGCTGCTACTGACATTCAGGGGGAAATCTCATTTCAGTAAACCTGCTGTGTCTGCCTGCTAGTGTCAACAGAATCTGAGCAGACTCGGTGGTGAGGTTGTGGCCTCATGTTTATCATAACTCGATAAAGGCAAGAAGATGAGAGGTGAAAACTAAAATGTTTAGCTATGTTTCTGTGGCTTTGGTCTTCTCAAACAGACTGAATATAAAACATTGGCCCAGTAAGAAACATCTACAATATCTAAGAAAATATTTACTAAATTACCAAAATGCTGTGAATTTTTAGTTCTAAAGTGTATTTCAGGTTAGCTTTCTCCTGGGTTATTTGACAGCAAGACAAGTCTTTCTAAAATGGTACTTGTTGTGTACTAGGATTTCTAGCCTGAGGGTGAAATACTTCTTTTTTTTTTTCCTTTTTAAATGCAGAGCTACTGCAAAATGACTAAACCAAGTAGGAACTTAAAGGCATTCACTCTTTGTTTGATCTGCCTCAATGTGATCCAGCATAATGAAATAAGCATTATTGTATTTCCCACATTGCTACCAAGACCCAGATCTAGATTGTCCCCTCTGCTGAACCCCTCTGTTGCACTGAGAGGTTCAGAGCTGTTCCTTTCCCTATGTACACCCTACTGAGGACTGTCTTGGAGAAATACTCTGAGTAAAGCTACACACAGAAGTCAAGAAGAGTTGGGGGATTAACGCCTAGTAGGTTTGGCTCCTGGGGAGCTAACTGGAAGCTCCTGGGGAGCACAGCTCCATTGTTCAGAGATCTGTGTAGGAGCTTTTAATCTAAACCCAGAAATTCAGGACACATGCACCCAAAGCACAATCCTTTGGGAAATTATATCTGACATGCATGAGGGCTTGCTAAACCAATGGCAATGCGTGCTACATCCAAAAGAAGTCGTGTGCGTATCTGTGTGAGTGAAGGGGTTCATCTACAGCAGCAAAGCTTTGCCAAAATCAAAGGACATGTTGATTTACTCAAGGTAAAACCTTCTCTGTGTTCTCTACTTCGAAGACAAAATTTATGGAATTGTTTTCCAAGCACTGTATTGTCTCACTGTGTGGTCGATAGTCAGACAAAGACAGATACTGGTAATATTACAAAACATATTTAAACATTTAGTCTATATGCATGCAGAGACAGTCTTCACTGTCTAGCTCACTGCTGTCCACCCAATGAGAGTCCAAATTTAAACTTCTTATGAGGAGAGATGACAGATTGAGGGTGCCATTATCAGGAACAGATTTTGTGCTTAAGTTTACATTGTAAAGAAAAGCTAAGTCTTAAGATGATTGATCACTAATTCAGCTGAAAATCTGCCAGTGCAGAAGGGAGGGATTTTTCCTCCTTTTATGTGGAAATCCTCAAGTGAAAAGGATGCAAAGACAGTAATAGCCAAGGGACAAAGGCAAGGATAAGAAAAAATATTTCTAATAGAATTAACTCTCATCTGACCCTGATAACTAATTACAAGCCATCTCCACAATTCATAAAGAGTGGCAAAAATGCAGGTTTGGGAGTCTTGAACCTTCAGAGAAGTGCCAAAGTTTCATGCACTGACATCAGCCAGCAAACAATTTCAAATATTTCCAAGCTGAAAAAGCCTTTCAGAAAACTGTGCTTATTTTCTTTGTTAATAGAGATAATCAAACAGAATTTGAAACCTGGTTGTTGTGCCAGGCTGCAGTTCACCAGCATGAAGAATTAAGCTATTCTTGCTGCAGAAAAAGTAGATTAATGAACTCTTAAATAGTTTAATAGGGAGCATAAAAAAAAAATTGTATACTCACAGTAGATGATGCAACAGTGACTTATGCTGGATTCCTCTTTGAAAGCCAAGTTCTACCAGGTTCTAGGGACTGCAAAGGGATGCACATAAAATAATTCACAGTGGGCAGCCAGAGAGTGCGGCAGCAACTCAACTTTACTCTGTTTCCTTTGAATTATCAAAATAACCCTTCTGCATATATAAATGATATACAGGTGTAGCTCTGTGGGTGCCTGTGCCTGTCCTGACCTAATGGTGTGTCTCAGTGGTGCAGAGCTGAGGAAACCATGCGGGTGCTGCAGCTGCAGCTGGATGTTTCCCAGAGTCATAACAGTGCTGATGGTGGTGATGTCTGGCCCCTGTGATACTCCCAGACTCTGTCTGGGTGTTGGAAGCTGCATCCGCTCAAGGTGAGTTTGGGCAGAGAAAAGGAGGCAGTGGGGGCAGATAAACATGGCTGTAAAAGTTGCTGCTCTTTTTCCAGATGCACTCCGATGAAGTTTTTCTCCTTGTTGTCACCTGTACGTTGAAAGGGCTCTGTGTTTCTCCTTCATGTGATAATTAACAGGAACACTTGGATTGGATCTAGCACTCTTCGCAGTGATGCTCCCGTGGGCAATGCTGCAAGAGGCAGTCAGGTTTGTTTAACATCTTTATAAATAATACGGAGCATTCGCAGAGAGCTCAGGCTGGTGTCACAGTTTTCATTACCGTTCAGTGTTTGGTCCCTTGGCCAATTCATAATCAATTTGCTAGCGCTCCCGGTCAACACACAGAGTCCTTTTCTGCTCGCTGTTGACAGAAAACATAGGAATTTAAGAGAGGAAATATGGTGATGCTTAGTTCAAAGTAGGAAAACAAAGCAGACATTATCAGCAGCAACAAAACTGCCACCACCACCTTAGAAGGGCAGCATGTGTTTGGTCTGAAGTACCTTACAGAGTGTGACATGGATTCATTTCAAATGCATTGTCAAGGGCAAAGCAGGCATCAGTCTAGGTAGATGTTGCTTTTGGAAATGTGCTTCCAACACACAAGCAACAAATTTTCTTACAAAGTACAAAGCACATCCTGTGCATGCACAGGAAGTCCCAGTTTTGGGGGTTTTTTTGCTTGCACGTTTGTGTCCAAACAAATTTAAATAAATCTTTCATAGAATATTTCATGAGATACTGTGCCAAATACTTTGCCAAAATTGCTCTAAACTCTGCACAGGTATCTTTCTCCTCCACATTGCATTTCTATCCAGAAAAGCAATGTAATTAGTTTATTATGCGTTCTTTTTAAAAATGCTGATTTACACCCAGCCAAATTACATCCTCTTTATTGAGGCTGCAGATGTTGCAGCTTAATGAAGGACACGGCTGATGTTATTTGCATTCAGACTTCCAGTAGTCAAGATGCTCATATGTTTCTTCCTCTCCATACTTTTACACATTATTTTATTACTGATTGTAATTGAATTAACCAAATGGCAACTGCCAAGTTCACATTTGTTACTTACCTCAGATGACAAAATCCAAAATATATTCACACTGCAATATTTGTTGAGATATTAATTCTGGAGTGAAACTTGTGCTAAAGGAAGGATTATTGCTTATTACTAAATCGTTTGCTGAATAGAAAAAGAGCAATTGTTTGAAGATACTCAAAAAGCTCAGATTTTTACTAAATGTTATAATAAAACCTCACTGTGCTGTCTAGCACTAATAAAGTATTTAATTGTTAAAGATGAAGGTGTGCTGAGTGAAGTTTTGTGAGGGTTATGTTGCACCCCACGCAAGACAGCAGATAGCTTACCTTTTGGGCAACCATTCTGGGATAGGAAAAAGGTTCTTGGGTATTTGAAAACACAAGAGTGTAATTCCTAGGGGAGTTATCAGCATCTGAAATAGGATTTGAGTTCTGCTCCAAGTCATAGGAGAGCTGGAAAGATGGCAAAAGTTTGATTTTTTAAAAATTGTTCTTGAGTTTCTCCATCATTGTTGAACACTGCTTTTTCTTGAAGCTCTCTGTAATGAACCAAAATCAAAGGTGTTAGAAAAATTTTCAAAGATCATATATTTATCTACATTTCAGGAAGCAGGCTTATTTTATTTGAAGGGTTTGCATGTATTGTTTTTCTTTTCATGAAACATAATATAACAGTCTCCCCCCTGTTTTTTTTTCTTTTAAAGGCAAAATAGGAAAAGGGGGAAAAAAAAAAGAGAAAAAACAAACTGAAGCTAAAATGTTGACAAATATTTTTGATAGAATATACTAAAATTACAAAAACATTAAAGTACGTAAAAAAAAATATCCCAATGATTAATAATGACCACAAAATCTACCATTTCCAGCCAGGGAATTGTATCTGATAAGAAGATATGAGTCTTTCTTCTTACAAAAAATGTCAAATTTCCATCTCTCTTCAGGCTGAAAAATAAAGGAAAAAACCATCAGAAAAATGTAATGTAAACAACACTGGCATGTAATTTTACACCTGGTAAGTTTTCTGCATATAACATACAGACTCATGAGATACTTGAAAGGCTACGTATGTATTTGTGTGCAAAGACTTCCATTTTTCTGAAAGATAATCATACTTTTTTTTGACAAAAAATGAAATTTTCCTTGGGAAAATTTCAGGATTGTGAGAAGAATGTTTTTTCCATTGGAGAATCATTCTCATCAAAAGTTTACAAATTACAATGATGGCTTGCTTTCTGCCAATAAGTTTGATTTAAAGTATTGCTATTACAAAGTTTCCCGCTATGCCTATTAGCTGTAACAGCTTCATATAGAGTTTGACATTTGTTTAATTTTTATTCTTCTCAGCTTCAATTAAAAGAAAAGCTAAAGAGGCCAAAAGAAATTGGAAAAAAAAATCACTTTGAGAGGCACAGCTTGATTTTTCCTTCTGACATTATACAAATTAGTCTATTCTTATGTTGTACAAAAGATCTTGAATCTTGTAAGCTCAACTATGTTGCATATATTCACTTTCCATCAGTAATTTGCATTTGCCTTTCTCATAGCAGTTTTAATTTTTGCTTTAAAGAACAGCATACCAGCAGACAGTCCAGAAAATCTCTATGTCCAGCAGATCTGCATCCATACTGCAGTCCTCAGCCCAGACTTTTGGTGCCTAAATGGGTGTGGAAGGAGGGCAGAGAGCTTCATCTGTGGCAGTATTTGGCCGCTATATTATCAGCAATATTTAATGACTGAGAAAATCAGCAAATAAATAAGCAGGCATTTTCATCCTGAGGGCAAGCTACTGGCTATCATAAGCAGGTGTAGATCTGGTGAATCAAAATGGCAATCAGCAGAGCTGGAATGAGATTTTTGAGTACACCAAAAGTACTCATCTCTGACAACCATCTCCCTTCCTTCCCAGTTTCTCCCAGGTGCTTCTACTGTCAATGTATTCTCCTGCCTCTCTACTCCACACTGGTGAGGCCTCATCTGGGGTACTGTGTCCAGTTCTGGGCTTCCTGGTTCAAGAAAAATAGGGAAATACTGTAAAGAGTCCAGCAAAGGGCTACGAGTATGATTAAGGGAATGGAGCAACTTTCTTACGAGGAAAAGCTAAGGGGCCTGGGTCTGTTCAGCCTGGAGAAGAGAAGGATGAGAGGAGATCTGATATATGTGTATAAATACCTGAAGAGTTTGTGTGAAGAAGATGGGGCAAATCTCTTTTCACTGGTGCTGAGTGACAGGATGAGGAGCAATGGGCATAAATTGGAACACAGCAGGTTCCATCTCAACATAAGGAAAAATTTCCCTACTGTCAGGGTGACAGAACACTGGGACCGGCTGCCCAGAGAGGTTGTGAAGTCTCCATCTCTGGAGACTCACAAAACCCAGCCGGGGTGCATTTCTTTGTGACATGCCCTAGGTGAACCTGCTTGGCAGGGGGGTTGGACTAGATGATCTCTGGCAGTCCTTTCCAACCCCAAGGATTCTGAGATTCTGTGATGCTGCATGAAATTCTCCCTGAGAGCATTGGCTGCCAAAAGCTCTTTGCAATCCTGTGACCCCAAGGCACCCGCCATGCTGCCAGCCTGCAGGGAAGAACAGCTGCAGTGCCACGAGATGTTTGACTCACATGCAGAGATTTTTGTCTCCCAAATACTGCAGAGATGCCATATGCAAACTTTGGTATAGTCGGGATTCACACATGCAAACAAGATTTAGATTAAAACCCCAAATATTTAGCAGGGATTTAGCTAACTGTGTAATCTCCTAGAAGCTAGGGCTACACAGTAATAAAGCCCGAATGGCACAGACACACTGCCAACAAACTATACATGGAAAAGTTAGGCCATCGTGTTTTTTCCAGTCATTGATATTCAAATATTCTGATCTGGATTTTCACAAAACAACCTGTGTCTGAAACAAATGGCTGGTTCATGTAAGGCTTAATGAAGGTCAGAGCGAAACAAACAAGAAATAAACTCCCTGTTTTCTTGTCACAGCCTACAAAATCACCTTCGATTTCCATTGTCTATTGGTGAATATGTGGAGCTTAAAGGTTTCACTGCTATGTGACATGCTACAGTGTGGAAAGAGCAAACTGTAAGAGCCTTTCTGAGACTATGCTTACAAAAAATTTATTTGTTGAAAGATAATCCTTGAGATTTATTTATCTGACTGGAATCCATGTAAGATAAACCCAAAATCTTTCAGATATAAATATTTTCATTTGCACAGCAAGTGGTAATATGTGCTAAACACAAACAGGCAACATTGTTTAGAGATTTTGTAACTTTGTTTGAAAGTATGCATGTTTTCTAGGCTTCCAGAATAAAATAAAAGATACTATAGCCAGCCCTTTGTGATGGTAATATATTTTATGAATACATTCTGTTGAGCCCACATGTGAAATAATCCATGAAAATTTTAATTAAGACATTTAATTTCTATTAGGCATTAATTTTTTTCCTATGGTTGCATCTTTATGGAAATAGTGTACCAGGCAAACAGTAACTGAACAAAACAACTGAATTTGTTTTTTAGCTACTCATTTTGGAGAAATGCAGTCGAAAGGTGCTTGTCATAAAAAATATCATTATCTTAATGCTTAGGTTTTACAACACGGCTTTACTCTGAAATGCACATTCAGTGAGACTATGTACTTTCATAAATGTAATTATGTGTCTTACAGGACTGAAGCCCAACACAGATCAAATTGCAGAGTAAATTAGTTAATACTTATATCACGTGAGCCATTGTATTATCATTTGTAATAAAATAATTCACCACTGTTTCTCCAAGTTTATATCATACGTATGTGTTCATAAATATCTGTATTTTTTGAAACTTAGCTCTATCTATGCAAAAAAATTTGTAATGTAGTAAAATTTATTCAAAAAGCATCAAAGCTTATTAGACTCAGAGAAAATGGTGTATGATTTTTTTCTATCCTAATCAAAAAAAGTGGAAATTAGAGGTAACAGTTTTATAGAAAACACTAACTGAAGTGCTCTAAATAGCATTAATCTGAATAATTCTCCCTCTGCTCAAAAGACTGCTCTAGATATATCCATTTTTTCCTCCTGTTGCAAACCAGCAGTAGATTTTAAATATGATTTTAAACATAATTTTTCTCAGAAGATGAAAATATACTTAACATGTTTACAGTTTCTTCAGTTTGATCCACAGCAATAACACTGAGAATTTCAGATCCTTTAAGGGCACAGCTTGTATTCCTTTTCAGTATATTTTTATTTTATTCTAAAAGCTTAATTTTAAGAATGTAATCTAAGGCATTTATAAAGGCAAAGAATCTGGACAATGCTTTTGCAAATTCTGTGGCATATTTTAAGAAGGATAATGGACTAGGTAATCTTCATAATTAATGTTATACTGCTCATATTTATTCATGCAGTAACTAAGGATAGAACCTGCCTTAGTCATTGTGCACCTGCCCAGCTGTACAGAGGCTTTGTCCTTAGTGATTGCCATCTACTTAGGATAGGTAAAGAAATGAGATGAGCAGATGAAGCAGTGCAATTGCCAAAAACATGTTGTCCCTGTATTTTACAGTGGGGACTAACTGAGGGAGGATAAGAAAGATGGAAACAAGTCATTCTGAAAGCAGCAGACCAACTGAGCAAATTTCCTCTGGCTTTATGACTTTTTATAGGGACTCCAATAGTCCCCCCAGTTATCCTGCCCTCCTTTTGCATAGCCTGTAGAACTAGCACAGGCCAGAAAGGTGGGTGGGCCAGGAGGGACCAGTGAGTTGGCATCTTCCTCTTTCTAAACTTTGTACGCAAAGGCAGCAGGAGTGTCTCCAAGTAGCAGGTGGGCACTGAGGAGAGAAGTGACCTTGGCATGGGATGCTTCCCTTCAGAAACAATTCTGGCATCAGGGCATCTGAATATTAATAACCACTTCAATGCTGTCAACATTAGCATGAATGATACAAAGCAGCTTTTTGTGGAGGGGTGGTTTTGAGACTGTGCCTATGAATTTCTCCTATGGCTTTCCTTCTTCTAAACATCCTTCCTAAGACAGCAGGGGTGTGTGGGCCCTTCTTTCTCTCAGAGAGGGTGATTGTTTTCTTCTCTTCTTTAAAATATTTTTAACACCCAAGAGAACTTTTTTAGATCTCCAGATTTTGAGCAGGATAGATGGGTTCATGCATGAATGCATGCATGTCGGTAAGTAGTAGTAAGAAAGACTTTTCACCCCAAGAAAAATATTTTCCAAAGTGTCCAAGTGACCGTAGTACCTACAACCATTTTGCAAAGCTCTTCACAATCAAAACCCCAACAATGGTCTTTTTATTTCTAAAGTAGTTTAAAATTATTTTATTTTCAATACAAATTTGCTTGTTCCGTGCACCAGAAAAAAGTAAGTGCCTCTCCCAGAGTGGATTCACACACTACCTCTCCTACTGACAGCCTGGTAATGTGCAGCAAACTGGGGGGCTGGTTCCTGCCCTGCAACTGCTTCTGTAGAGTAGCTGTAATGTTCATAGCACCCAAGGGAGGGAGGATGTCTTCCCCCAGGGGTTGTATGGTGGGACTGAAGAGGAATGGTGAATAAAAGTTTTTTAATAGGAGTGATTAATGGACAAAATACCTTTTAAACATTCACTCCACGTAGTTGGGCACTACAGAGGTCATAGTTTGATGAGGACATAGTTTATCCTCATAAAAATAAAAAACAAAACCAGTTGACCATTGGCAGCCACAATTTTTTATTGGCAGTGTTCAAACACTTACCTGCTAAAATGTGTTAATAAGCCAATTATAAATTCCTATAAATAGAACCTACTCTAGATCCAGCCATAATGGAGATACATATAGAAACTAAGATCTGCAGATAGATTTCCTAGTATTAGATCTTTCCGTCTATGTCAGATGCCTCTGACTTTGAAACCAGTTCATGTTTTCTATTCCAGGATTAGGAACTTAAGGCTATTAAGCTTATTTAGTCTCTCTTTCCTACCCTTAAAGAAGTAACCCCAGTCTGTCATATCAGGAACACTTCCACCCTACTCCCTTCTTCCCTCCTCCATGTCCCCGCCAGATATTAGGCTTTGCAAAGAATAATTCATCCAGAAACTTGAAAGTTTCATTAGTGTCCAAACTGGAAAACTGTAAACATGTTTATGAAAAGACAGTGCAAGTGACACAGAAACTTTCTTAATAAGGGTATTCCTGGCACAAGTGTGATTTAAATGTTGAATCAAACAGAAATTAGAACGAATAATGCTGATCATACAAATAATCTGTGACCCTATGTATTAGCCCTCTAGACATTTAGGGGAATATAATGGCTCTAAACATACAAAAGCACACAGAGAACACACCCAAAATGGACTTCTATAATCACAAACCAAAGGATTTCCACTTTGAGCATTAACTTTGAAATCATTATCACATACAATAAATATGATCAGATGTCAGGTGTAAGGACTGAGAAAGGTTTATTCTTTGAAGATAACTGAATAAGGGGAAAAAAGAACCTATCTCTGTCTGAAGTGATGAGGAGGAGAAAAATCCTATTATTATATGCTCTTAGAGAACACGATATAAAACTTCACCTTCAATATTACGCCATTTTATTTTACTGTAACTATCATTGCTTTTACTATCGTGTGTTATAGAGCACTTTGGCATTCATTTTACAAGCTTTCTTGTTAACCATTTATAATGTGATTGTGGAATAGTCCCATGTTTTTACCAGTTGTTCCCTGGTTTTGGTGCTTGACAGGAAAACACAGAGTTGTATTCTTCATTACATCACCAAAAAATCCCTGATTTTTATTGCATAGCATAACACTCTGCATCCACAATACAGAAATAACTAATTCTTGGAAAAAAAATAGGCAAGAATTATGTAAAATGCAGTCTCAGGCATATACTTTCTTTTATGTTGCTTCCTGCTGGTCATGGGCCTTTCTGCTGAAGGCAGAACCTTCAAAGAGTGTGACAGCCAGGACCCACTTGGGACCAAGGCCCACATTTAGGCTCTCTAAACGCCACATCCCCTGTTCTGTAGTCCTAAACTACTGGCTTGATCTTTTACCCAGTAAATCCCAGAAATATATGCAGGCATTACATAACCACATACAACATAGTCATGCTGTCGTGAAGGTACTGAACTGATTCTCCAAACTTCCAGAAAAGTCCAAATAGGAAATTTGTAAGCTACCTCATCATTAGGACCACATCCAGTAAACATTTTATAAACAATCACTGAAGGGGTCTCACATGAAACATGAAAAATAGACTGGTCCCCATAGTAAAGCCTTTTGTTTCATTAGATAAAAGAGTTACATTAAATAACTTTACCATAGCAGAGGATGATGAAATCCAGCACAATCATTGACAGATATCCTGCAACAAATTCCTCGGAAGGTTTTCTCCTTGAATTTAAAACATACTCCATAGTATGTTCTATGTGTACGTGGGAATTCTAAATCAATTTTATGCACATTGAAATTTGTAGAGATGTAATATTTCCTATTAGAGAATTGATATGCTCTGAAATAAGAAAAAAAAAACTTTCACCCACCGATGTTGACTAGAAGAGCTTATGTGTCTGTCACCTTGAGTGTGTTTTCCACCTATATAAATTGTTCTTACAATAAAAATGTGAATTCTTTTAACATTGAAATCTTCCATGCTTTAGGTCATCACAGAACTACACCCTTAGTACTGCACCTGTATTAAACTTAAGATAACAGCATTCCATTTTTCAGAAAAGATGCATAGGTACGTTGCTTTCACAACCTTTGTTTGAACAAAACAGAGCATAGCCACAGCTGGAAAAGGGGCACAGAAGCTGCTTTGTTTGTGAACTGATTTTTGGTTTTATTTATCTATCCAGAAGAAACTTGAAATCTTTATCTCTATCTGGAAGTAGAGATACCTGAAGTATCTGCATCAAAATCAAGCCCCTGCAACAAGCTGTTTACCATCATACATTGCACTGCCCCTGGGATTTTGCAGTGTTTCTTGAGCTAACTTTTTCGACAAGGAACAGAAAAGCCCTCAGGGTGTGACCACCAGAGACACTTTGTGCTCCTCTGTGCTAACAGAAGAGGTTGTTGGCTCTAGGGCTCCACTAAGGATTAAAGTGCATAGTATTTATTCCCTGGTCCAGTTAGATAGCAAAGTCTGTGGCTTTGATGATGCTACCTTTATTTAGGCTGAATAATATCTCTCAATGTAATGATATTATATAGTTGTATTCTTAAACTGAAATTAGAGTAACTACTTAATGGATTAATTTCCACAGAAAACATGGAGAGTTAAGTGCCTAACTCTTCTCTTTTAGGTTGCTTCAAAATCGTAGATTCTATGAATGTGGCAGATTTGACTTTCTCGGTGCTAGGAAATCTTTGAAGGTATATAACATCTTGTGGTTCCTTAGCACTTTACTCTTTCTTCTGCTTATGTGTCTTCATAACGTGTAAATGTGCAAGGCTGGTCATTACAGTAGGGGTAGGCTGCTGTGACTATGCTGATAGCAGGGACTGGTGCATCTGCTAGCTTCTGTCACAATCATTGCAGAAATGATGATGGCTACAATAGCTTGTGCTACTTGAGCAGGTACCTAAGGAACCTTTGTGCTGTTTTCATGTTTTTTGGATGGCACACAGGTGTTCGTGGGGGGTTTTTTCCCTTTATGATGCTTGTGTGATACAGGAAAAGCTGTAAACTCTTTGGGCCAAGGGTTATAGTTGAACATAGTATCAGGTGAAATGGATTTAGCCTGTGTACAAACCGTCTTATCAGTTCAAATTGTAATTTTAGACAGCGTGAAACAACAGTCTGAATAACTGGAGGTCAGACCTACAGGGAATGAGATTTTTTTTCCTTGAAGCCTCAAGTTCCTGCACTGAGTGCATCCAGACTGAATTTACTGTTTCTTAGTCTTGTCTTTAGAATTAATTGAGAACCAGAATGTGAGCTGGCTAAAGGGGTTGATTCTCAGTCTCTTCAAAATAGTTCTTACAGAAAAAAAATCTCAAATAATGGTTTACTAGACAGCAATTTGGTGCCAGAGGGATTAAGCTGCTCTCTTTCAACAAGAAAGAAAGCCTACTAAAGAAGATCTGACTATAAGGAACCATAAATAAATATTACTTGCCCGGTGGCAGTTTGAGTGCTGTATTTCAACATTTACAGATGATGTTTTGTAAAAAGCTGTAGACAGGCAGTCTATGGGCAGTCGATTTTTAAAGCAAAAGAGAGGAAAATCACAAAAAGTTTGCATACAGTATTCAATACTTACATGGTACAAGTGAACTAACCACATGCTAATACAGGAATAGCTTGATTCTAAATCCTTCCTTTCCTAATAACATTGTTCAGACATGATGCGTGCCATGTTTTATCAAATCATTCTGGATTATAGTAGCTGAAAGAAATTACATCACCACTGACATAACATGATATGACCTGACAGGCCTGAGATAACCTCATGTGAGCCCATGTTTTTCACAGTGATCATTTTGTATACCTGAACACTGTGTTTAAGTCATTTAAGGCTAGTATTTATATGTTTTTTTCCAAAGATTGCTTTTTATAACTGGAAAGAAATAGGAAAACCCCATTTCAAACATGTGCACATGCCAAGAGCAGGGAGTTTGTGAGGAAAGAAATTACACCACCAGTGCTGTTTCCCACAGTTACAAGAGTGGGAAAAAAACTTTTTGGTGAGATGAAACCATAATCAACCCCAAGTCACTCAGATGTTGCTCACCACAGCTAATCCTGGCTGTGTACCTGCACACATGCCAGAAGGTGTTTCCCCCAGAGCAGAGGGGTTCCCAGCCCACCTGCTATGCAGGTGCTGTTGACAGAGGTGCTCTCCAGGCAAGCACTCACATAAGCATCCCCAGGAGTGCTGTGCCATGTCTGAGCTCCAGGTACAACAAAGGGGAACAGCTATAATTATTTCTGACACTTCTAGTACTCACTGCTGTCACACCTAGTGTTTACAAAATCTAACCATGTAGTCTTTCTAGACCAATCCTTGCCTTGTCCTCTGCAGCTTGGGAAATGCAGTAAGAGGTGTTAGCAATAGGAATGTTTACTGTCCAAAAGATTAAATAAGGGGCTTTTTCCTTTCCTTTTTTTTGGGTGATTGTGGTGTTTGTCACCAGTGGGTATATTAATTTTCCATTCACCTGATGGGGGGGTGTGGGGGAGGGAGATCTAACTGACCTAACTGTAATGCCTTTGTCTATATCTGCAACAGTGGTCTACACTCTTTATGATGAATGGAAAGAAAGAAACATTTTGTGTGTGGCTGATTTTATCTAATTCAACTGAAGCTGAAATTGTTTGTATCTCAAAATTGCCTATTTTTTTCCACCAAAAATACTGAAAGTCTAGACAAACAGCTCTACCATTGACCTCTGTATTTAAAAGTTCAGTTAGTCAAGGAATTTGGGTGAGTCTTTGCTTTGGTGTCTAAAAGACTTAAAGACTATCTACACAAAACTACAATACACTGAATAATATAAGCATAAAGGAGAAAGTAGCTAATAGTAAGATACTGATCATATCCGTCAGCTCTGCAGTATGTTTATTTCCTTTCTCTTGTGAAGATGTATACGTAATTAGAGTTTGCAATCAGAAGCTATTACAAGCCACGGATAGTGCTTTCCCAATTCCTCCCCAAGCAGACATCTCTTATGAATTGAATGGATCTTTTGTCTGAACTGGGACCATGGAACAGTTCTTAGTATTTATATTTTGCCACAGGGTTTTATCCTTTGCCTACAGTCAATGACAAACTCAAAGTGATTTGCATCAGTTATTTTAAAATACTGCTATTCCAGTAAAAATAAAACAGACCTCAGAAACTATACATTCTGCTTTTGTTTCAAATATGAATGCCAAATTAAATTGGTATTGTTATGGATTCAAATTTACTTTCTTTTTAATTTTTCATATGATTTGTTCATCTCCTTGGGCTTATGAGTCAAAATGTGCTGTATTTTACATTAATACACTTATATCCTATCCCACAAATCTCATGAAAGTTAAATATAACCTGACAACACTAGCATAGAATGGGACTTTAAAATGAAATATAATAATTTTTCAAGCATCATCAAACAACAGTTTTGATCACAGTTGCCAAGAACTGCTCATTTGTAGCTTCAACCAAAGAAAGAACGGATCTTTCCACCTACGAATATGACAAGCAAATTTGGCTCAGAATTACTTGGCTAACAGCTATCATTTAGGGACTGAATATAAAAGATTCTGTTCTTTCCAATTTATGTTTAATCAATATTGCTAGGAAATTCGTAAGAGTATTAAATGGCAAGTATTGGGACTGACAGAAAGAAGTAATGATGTAACACAGCAATAGTACAAAGATTAGCAGACAAACAACTAAAGCAAAACCTCAAACTTGCTGAAGTTCATCAGAGTTTTGCCACCGACTTAAGCAGAGGAGCAGGATTGTGTCACATTTTCACCTCAAACCTTAAGAGAGTTACATTTATGAAAATGTATAAAAAGTTATAATTCATTGGACTTCCAAAAGAATCTGAAACATTTTATTTTAATAGTATACTTAAAGTAAGATGTTTGTTATGGACCTCATACTTGCAGTAGCTTTGGCCCAAGAACTGCTTAGGGATAGAACAAGAAGCTAGTTTCACTGTCCAGAAAAATGACATCCATACCAGGGGTAATGGCTTTAAACTGAAGGCAGGTAGCTTTAGATGAGATATTAGGAAGAAATTCTTCCCTCTGAGGGTGGTGAGACACTGGCATGGGTTGCCCAGAGAAGCTGTGGCTGCTCCCTCCCTGGCAGTGTTCAAGGCTAGGTTGGATGGGGCTTTGGGCAAGCTAGTGTAGTGGAGGGTGTCCCTGCCCATGGCAGGGGCTTTGGAACTAGATGGTCTTTGAGGCCCCTTCCAACCCAAACTGTTCTGTGATTCTGTGTTATGCTGAAGAGCCCGTCAGGACCATCATCATGCTTTTTTTTCATTGATCTTTGACTTCTAAATAAAGAAAAACATTGTGAACACCCCAGCACATACGTATTTATGTTTACTCATGCCTACCAGCATGCCTTTCTAGAGGTTCTGTCACAACAGGGAGGACAGTGTTTCTGTGTCCCAGTCTGCATTTCACCATTTCTGTCTGTGTGGTGCTGGTGGGAACATCCGAGTGGGACATGGTTTAGTGGTGGACTTCGCAGTGCTAGGCTAACAGTTTGGCACGATGATCCTAAAGGTCTTTTCCAACCTGTGATTCTATGATCCTGTGATTCTAAACTCAAATGGTATACTTACCTGAACACCAACAAACATAGTGTTTTATATCTAAACTACCTTTTGAATCCTTTGGTAGAAGCTAATAAAAAATTAAGCAATTATGCATGTATGGGAGAAGCAAATGTGCACATGCTGCTCTGTTCTTTCTATCCGGAAGCTGTGTTCTCACTTTACATAAGGTTAACACACACTTTGGGATAATGTTCGGTATTGGTAGATGTAATTAATGGATTTTATATGGATTATATAGCTAGGTTTGATTATGAGGACAAAAGGAATACCCTAGAATTTTCATGGCAGGAAGAATATTCAGTCCTATTTTACCCAGGAAATACCTGCTTATTACTTAAATAACTGCCTCATTTAACATTACATTGTCTCTGATGCTTGCACTATCATGTGAGATAGGGAATTTTGTATTGCTTTCTTTATAAATATCCATGTTCAGATCATAAAGAAGACCTAAAGAGACATTAAGAAACTTGACTTAATTTATTCAGAAAGTCTGTGAAGAGACCTAAAACCAAAATCTCTTGTGTGGATAGCCTTGTGATGTCCTCAATAACTGTGGAGCCGAAAGAATAGATTCACATGGTTTCTTCTGACTCTTCACATAATATATTATGTTATTCCAAATAGTAGGGTCAATATAACATAGCTCATGTCATTAATCTCTTCATATTAGTTTATTTATAAAACAAAACAAAAAACAAAACACTTTTTTATATACCTTTTTTTTGTTGGATGAAAGATTTCAAGTTTTATTGCTTTTTTTTTGGAACTTTACATAGTTTTAAAGGTGACTGTTTCTGGCTTCTGAAACCCTCTAAATGAATATTTGCCACTTCTAATTATCAGGTGATAGAGCAATCTTACGATTAATTAGAGAGTGGTTCATACTGTGCAAATAACACCTGTCATGGTAAGAAGAGGTTTTAGACATCTCTAGAAATCAAAATATGCTGACATTTTCCTTATCAAACTATGGAAAGATCTGCACAACTGAAACTTGCATATACTAGCGGGTAGGTAGTTATTCCATTATCATGGTTTAACTCTCTGGCAAGTAAACACCAAGGAGCCATAGATGATTCATGCTCTTTCCCTTTTCTACCCACTCCACTCCCCCCCCCACCTCCGGAGGAGAGGGGGAAAGAATCAGAAGAGTAAAAGTAAGAAAACTTGTGGGTTGAGATAAGAAGGGTTTAATAGGTAAAGCAAAAACCACACACACAAGCAAAACAGGGCAAGGAACTTTCCTGCTTCCCATGGCAGGCAGGTGTTCAGCCATCTGCATCCCATCTGTGCAGCCTCCCAGCTCCCTGTGCATCCCCCAACCCACTTGTTGGTGGGGAGGTGTGAGAAGCAGAAAAGGCCCTGGCTCCGTGTAAGCACTGCTCAGCAGCAGTGAAAACATCCCTGTGTTTGCAATGCTATTTCCAGCACAAATCCACAATTCAGCTCCATACTAGCTACTACGAAGAAAATTATCTTTATCCTAGCCAAAATCATCACATCCATTAAGCTAACATAATAAATAAATAACCTCCATCAGTTCTAACACACTGATTTCCATAGCAACAGAACTAATATCTTGTGTACAAAATATATATCAGTGCAAAGAAAGTGGACCTGAGAGGGAAAGCTGCTCTAAATCAAAAGAGAACTCTGAGAAGGCCGATACAGCATTAGGCTTGTATATCAAGAAGGACATAAGAACTCTTCATTTAGTCCCGTCATGACAAATTGTATACCGTGTTTACAGACATTTGGGTGTTTTATGACAGCGGCTAGGTACATGTTTACATATGTTAAGTTCTCACAAAAATGTAATTGAGTCTCATATGGTCTCGCCTCAGGAATGGGGTCTCATGCAGTCAGCAAAGTGAAATTTTTTAAAGGCTTCATTTTGGAATTCCACCAGGGATAGAAAGGTAATACCAATAGTGGCATGTATCTAAATCTTCTGTGTATTGATGATTTAAACTACAAATAAAGCTGCAACCCTCATTCACTAGGTTAGGGCTGTCACTGGTTATAGGACAGATGAAATACTATTGGGTTAAGGGAAAAAAAAAATTCTTGTTCGTTCTCCATTTCTAATCCAAAGGTAGAAGCTGCACTCTATCCAAATGAGAAAAAGGTGATGCATATGTCCCTTCCATTACTTCCTTCTATATGTGTTGCAGTTTGGTGTAACTGCTGCTTCAGTGGCTCTTGTAGGCTGCAGTTACAGCTTTCTGCAAGCCCCATGTTTTGAAAAAACACTGGTACATTCAAGGCCAAATTTGAGACCAAGCCTATCAGAGCTGGTCATAGCGCCTCTGTGAATCACATATAGGAGAAAAAAAACTGCTGGCAGGCGCACTTTGCCACCGGAGCGGGAGTGAGAAGATGTAACAAGCTGCACAGACTCCAAGGCCAGGCCTGCAGGAGGGGGGCGGGGGATGAAGAATGCGAAGAGAAAGTTTCCCCTGCAGCTCGTGGTGGAGTCCATGGTGAAACGTGTGTCCCCCCGAAGCCCATGGATGAGGACGGGGAGCAGAGACAACTATGCCCTGTGAAGATTGATCCACGCCTCAGCAGGTTTGCCAAGGGACTTGTGACTTTGCGGG
>VZTU01007788.1:0-94691 GCA_013400835.1 Zapornia atra | reverse complement strand
TGTACTGCGAACGGGAGGGAAGAAGGGAGCGAATCTCTGATTAAAGTCATGAGTGCGAAGAGGCGAGGGGTGGGGGGAGGAAGTAGAAGTGGTAATATCTGGGGAAGAAAAGCAGCTTGTTGGGAATCACCGGAACCCCACTGCCCATTCCCTGCCCCTCCCTGCGCCACGTTGGGGGGGGAAGAAGGGAGTAAAATCGGGATGAGTTTTAAGTTTGCTAAGAAGGGAGGGGTGGGGGGAAGGTGCTTGAAGACCTGGCCGCTTCTTATCTCGTTCCGGTTCACTGGGTGTAGTAGTTGTAGTAAGTAGTAATAAATCACCTTTTCTTTCCTTTTTTCTGTGCTGCGTCTGTTTTGCCCATTGCACTAATTGGAGAGTGATCCCTCTGTCCTTATCTCAAGTCCTAAGCCTCCTAAATATCTATTTTCTTCCCCTTTTCGGCTGAAGGGGGGAGTGAGCGAGCGGCTTGGTGGGGATTTGGCCTTTGGTTAGGGCCAAAACCACCACAATATGTTACTGTGATGAAGACAAGTATTTCTTAGAGGTTTACTTATTTCTTTTACTTAGTCTTTCTGAACTGATCAGATTTACTATTTCATAACAAGTGGCCTTAACACCCAGTTCGGATTGTTGTAAGTTGAGAATCACAGTAAAGTTTGTGTGTGACGGTCACTTCTCCTAATCAGCAGAGCTTATGATTAAAAGAATGAGGTACAATTAATAGAAACCCCGTAACTGCAGTCCAACTTTTATGTAAATTACTTTGCAGATAAGACTGGGTGAACACAGTGTTGGTGGTGTCCCCAGATAACAAGGCTCCAAGGGTTTTCCCTGAATAATACTCAAACAACTTTTTAAGGGCAAAATGACATTGCAAGTTTAATATTCATGCCAAAGATGAGACAAATAACTATACTCTTATTGATTACTTACGTGACCTTAGAATTACTTATCATTAGGGTTCTGAAACTGGAGATGGACATAAATTCAAATGACTGGGGAAATTGTATCTCAGGACAGGAAAAAAGGTTACAAGTTAAAAAGAAACAAAAAAGGGTCATTATTTGTTCTCTAGGGATTGATTAAGTGTGTCAAAGGCAGTCAGCCAGCAATCTCTCAGTCTCTTCACTTCAGTGGGAGGTAATGAAATTTAATTAGTGCGAAGAGACAGCTTTCACACTAAGGAGAGGAGTAGAGAGAAAACAGGAACATCAGTGTGCACAGAGAATAATGCTACAGTACATAACAATCCCTATTAAAACTGAATTAATAGGCAAAGCTGTTTGGCCTCTGCTCTTTGTTGCAGGACTTTCTCATTTTAAATAAAAATCTGAAAAATGAACTAAAGCTATATTTTTGTTATTCATGGTATGAGGCTTAGTTCTGCTTGGGCTGAAGGCGTAAGTACAATTCTGCTCCTTCACAGTTATACGAATGTTTCCAATTTGAGATTAACATGTTCAAAGAATCTTTGTTTCCTGTTAGAAGAATTAGTTGACTTGGTGTGTGTCCCCATCCCCCCCTTTTATTTTTTTGACTATTTTATGGACTTCTATGTCTGAAGTTCAAATAAATTGGGGTTTAGATTAAGCCAGTTTTTATGTGCTTGAATCTTACAGAGAACCCCTGGGCAAGGCTTGGTAAAGTATGCATTGCTAATGTGTCTACAAATGTTCACAGGGCTGGACTGCAGCTATAAGCCCGTTCCCAGGGTCTCAATTCCCTGCAATATTTGCTTCACTCAGGAGTGAAATTCTCATTAAAAAGAAAGAGTTCCTGGAAATCCTGTTTGCATGTGAGAGCCTGGAAATGTGACTGAAGCATTTCTGAAGGGGAACTGCATACCAGCTGCCTGGCGAGTCTGAAATACATCCCTGAGTGACATCCAAAGCTGCCCCAGAGTAGAGGGGTCCTTCCTTAGATAGCGACTGCTGGTTGAACACCGGTCAGTTTGGACCCCATTTCGGTGCTCTCTCCAAGGGACAAACCAGCCCTGCTGCTGAGTCCTGAGGGCAAGGTGAAGAAATGAAGTCTGTGGTTCTTTAACAGCATATATAAATAAAATAATAATACTTAAAAAAAGAACAAACTATTGGCCAGGCACTGATGTTCTTTCCTTTCCTCATCACTCTTCAAATAATCTACCAAGATGCATGATAGTTCCCTATCTTCTGAAAATACGGGGATTTTACATATTTGTGTTTATGGTTTCTATAGAAGTAATAATAATTTGTTCCAAATGTCACAGTGTATTAAGTAATCATTAGGGTTGGGGGGGTTTAATGCATAGAGTGAAAATAACCATCTTTCATTTCCTTCCTCTTCTCCAGGGGAAGGAATCCTCCAGGCATTTAATTATCTAAAACTCCTTGAAATTTCTGGCTGCTCCATCTTCCCCAAGACAAGGCAGGACAGGTCTTTGTGGCACTGATGGTTCAGAAACAGCAGTCCCCACTTCCCAACATCCTGGGAAGTGCAGAGGCAGCTGCAGTGCCAGGCACCCAGAGCTGAAGGGCTCCCCATCTCCTTGGGATCCTCGGGCAGAGCCAGGAGCCTGGTTCAGCAAGGCCACTGAAGTTCTCATTCAAAAGAACTTCCAGTTCCTGGAACTGCTATTTGCATGCTTGTACATGTGACTGCAACATTTCTGAAAGGGGTATCATCCTTGTTATGGCTTGGAATACTGGGAGCTCTTCTAACTTTAAGATTGTTTTGGTTTTAGATTTTACTGCAGAGTAGTAATTCCTGTCTTGGAACAAAGCTACTTCAGAAAAAGAGACATTTTTACACACACACACACACCCCCCTTTTTTTTTTTAAGAGACTTAACAACATGTATTATTAAAAAATGAAAAAGCGAATGCCACCAAAAAAACAATTACAAATAGCGGCAATTTTGCCTTCAAGACATTCAGAGCCATGTCATGTGTATGTTTCTGACTGTTTTCCAAGAAGAAAAAAAAAGGAACACCAAAATGCTGAATCTCATGATTATGGTTAAGTATATACTTAAGGCCCATCAGACTTTTTTTTTAATTCCTTTTTCTCTCTCATGCTAGATAACATTTTATAACTTGCACTTGAGACTCATGTTTTTATATAGGGTTTTGAACCATTCTAGAGAAATCCATTATGGGAATATTACCATATAAAACCTAAGAGAAAAAAACTTAATTCAGGAAAACTACAGAGAGGCTAACGTCTACTTTCTATGTTCACAGGAGCTTTTTGATAAAATCATCTTTCTGATCACATGTAAGATAAAGAAATCTAGGGTACAGGGAAACACTATTTTACTTCTACGAACAAATATAAATGAAGCATCAACAGTGTTTCTGATGACAAGGCCATAAGTACCCTCTTATGTCCACATAAACTCAAAAAAAAGCTTCTAGCTATCCATTGGAAAAAAAATCTGCCTGGGAACAAAACACAGACAGGCTTCCTTTTGCATGGATATGTGGATAAAACTTCAAAAATCTGTCAACCATTTCAGATAAGTACAAAGATCCTATTACAGTTTTTTGCTGTTCATTACTCCTGTGCATCCTAATTCTTTCAAAAACATGAGCTTTAGTTTTGTTATTAGTGCACAATGACGCACAGAAAATATCATTCTCCTCTGTCTAGGGAGTGCTTAGATATGCCAGCTACTCTCAGTATGTATCTAAAATTTCTTACTTTTTGTTAAATTGACTCATGTTGGCCTAATAAGGATCCCATTGAAATCCCACATCTGATTACTTGCGTGCAGAAGAATTATTCAAGGCAACCCAGCCATTGATCATCACTACTAATTTCTCCTGAGAAACCATATTAAAAAAGGCAAGTGAAAGGGAATAAAGAATAAAGGAAGAAGACTCAAGACCAGCAAAAATTCAGAGTAAAGACTGAAGGCTATCAGAGCTGCAAGGAATATTTGAGATAAGTTGAACTGATGAATAGTTTAGTCAGGATTGCACTGGATTTTCACACCTACCCCAAGTGCAACATCTCCTTGACTTAAACTTCAAAATGCAATACCAACAAAAGCAATTTCAGAAATATGTGACATGGTAGACAATCAGAGTGAAAATTGTAAGTTAAGTGTTCATCCAAGAAAGAAGCTTCAACTTAAAAAAAATAAACGCTAATATAATATCATACAGATTTTTCTTGAAATAAACCCAATACAATTCCCTAAAGATACTCCAGAATGCTTTGTTCAGAACATATGAATTGACTAGAAAACTATGATTATAAATTTAAGAGATAATACATCATCTGGCATTATTTCATTAAACTGAAATGTAGTTGTAGAGGGAACAAGGTAGGAAATAAGCCTTTTTGTTGAAAATTAATATCAAACAACATTTGCTTTTCAGTATTGTGTTTCACCCCATGGTCTAGAGGCTCAGATATTCCACACGTAAATTAAATTAGCCCATTTCTTACCACAGCCTTTTTACAGATACTTTCTAGAGCCCAATCCTGTTTGGATGAAAAAAGTCCTTAGATGCCCCACCCAGCAGCTTCCTATGCCGTGGGGTTGAATATATTTTCACACTGCATAACACTCCATCAAATACATCAGAGACAATCAGCACTTGAGAACAAACCAAGATAAGATGCCCCAATGCACACTGTTCTCCCTTTGAAGTGAGCACGTGAGAATAGGTAGCATAATATTGATGCTAGTTATGTTGCTCTCTGTGCATCTAAGAAGCACTCAGGCATCCTGGTGAGGGATGTGACATAAGAATTTACACAAAAATAGAATATTATGAGAACTGTAGAAATCTCTCAAGTAGAAATATATTTAAATATACCTAGAAATATAAATCTTCCTTCAGATTCCACAGTGAGAGAAGATGTATCAGAATGAATCTAAATCCCCGATATGACAAAGTTTATGTGAATGTTTGTATGAGCCATAGTTTATAATATGACCCGTGATTTAAAATATCATCAACAATATTGTTAGGTGAACTCCAATTTGGATGTAAGTCTAGAAAAGATTCATACCAGCTCAGACAGGATAGTGGAAACCTACCAGAAACATTTCAGTGTTAATGAAGAAAAGCTTCCTCTGTGTGGGTGTGCTGGGTTTTTTTCATGGAAGAGATTTTATGCCATTATAAGAAAAGTTTGAATAAAATGTAGTCTACCAGCAGATGCTGCCTCTTTAATGTATTTTTTAAACTTTAAGTGTATGAATAGTCACGTTGAAATGTTGCCTACACATTTTCACAGTATTCACGCCAGAGTGTTTCTAATTTTGTTTCTATACATTATAATCTAAAGCTGCAGTATCAGAAACTTCTCATTTACATATTTTCCCATCCATCTAGAGTATTTTCAGCAAAACTGGAGAGCAGCATACTCAATAACAGACTGCCTGTGCACTTTAATACTCCAGGTTATATATATCCTCAGCTGACGTATATGGGCAGAGCTCCACTGATTTCAATTCCACCAGCTCATGCTGAGTGATAAGCCTCTTGAAGAAACTACACTGTGGCTACAAGTCCAGGGAGGCTGACACTCTGAAGGAAGGAAAATAAAATGTGTTCTAGAAGAAATCAAATGTGAATGAGGTGGGGGGGTTGTTTGTTTTCTTTCAGGACTAAGTCTACTTGGGATTTTGCAGACTTTTTCCAGTAGGGTTGAAGTGCTGGTTGTACTTGGAGAACAAGTGTTCACTTAGCTGCTTTGCTGCTGAGCCTTGAAGCATTGGAAAAATGAGGTGCAATCGAGTTTAATTTTTTTACTGAATTGTGGGGAAGCTGGTATTCACTTAAGGAAGTGCCTTTGCTGAAAGATATTGTCTTTCAGTGGAAGGTGAAAGAAGGTGAAAGCAGAAGGTGAACAGAGGATACAGAAGACATCAAATTCACAAATGTATTGAAATTTTAACCATCTTAAGAGATCTGGCTTTATTTGAAAATACTAGTCTCTGCTAAAAGTTCAGTGATAAGACTAATTTGTTCAGGAAATTTATAAGATAGTGTAGGGTAAGGTGGTGATACAGCACATTTGAGAGAACTACACAGTATAGAAGAGCTCTGGACAATGAGGTACTTCCTGATTTTATTATTTTCTTTTTCTTCTGCAAAAGGCTGAAGTAAAAAACAGTGAGATGGCATTTTATATTGTCAAGATTGACTGCTAAGAGTTGACATACTCAGTAATGCCATAGATTCAGAGACCTTTAAGGCCAGAAATTACTTTAAGGTCTCCCAGTCTCACTTCCACAAATGACTCAGGTCATTGAAGTTCACTTCAATGGATATTCGCTTGGATATACCGGCATTAAATCCAGTAGCTAAATCAAATATTTCGAGGAGCTTACCTCCTAGACTGCCTTATGCGGTGAGATTATCATAGAATCATACAATAATTCTGGGTGGAAAAGAATCATTAAGATCATCAAGTCTGACCATTAATGAAAAGAATGCAGTGATTAGTACCGCAAACATAACGACTGTTTACACAGTGCCAAGGTTACAACTCCATTTGGGATGACTAGAAAGAGTAGACTTATGGAGGAACAATGAGGATTTTAGAGTAAAAGAACAGGATTTATTTGCCCAACTGCATTCTTGTGTGTCAGCTGGCACAGGCTGGATCAGTGGGAGTTGAAGTAAATATTGAAGAGAAAAAAGTGAGAACTAATAACTTCAGATCCATTATGCAAGCCTGATGGTCTTTCCTTTGCAAAGGATATCTATGCATGTCTAGCATATCTATGCTAGAACCATGTCTGAAAATACAGGTGCAAAAAAAGTTTTATGTTTATTTTTTAGCACTGAGGGAACTGAGTATTCTCCGTAGACTCTCTGCGTTAAGAACCTGGAGTGCCTGGAGCATTCACAGAATGAGCAGTTTAATAGATTCCTCCATCAAGAATGAGATTACCATTATTACAGTGTAAATATTAACAAGGTCAGCTTTCTAGCAGGGGCATCCTAGGTAAATGCCCATCAGACCTAAATTGAAAGATTTCTGCTTTTTTTGCTTCTACCTGTGATTTTTTTCCCTGCTCATTTCATGTGTGGATCAGTTTAGTGTCCAATGTTATGCTACGTATCCTACAAAAGGCCAGAAAGACACAGCATTTCACAGTGGATTGATTCTCACAGAGATGTGAGATGGGGAGCTCTAAGACAGTAAAACTCTACAAGTGTTTTTTATAGGCTGGGGATTGTTATGTTTTATATAAACATAATAATTCGAATATTAAATTCAGCAATACTGGTCAATATTTATGAGAAGAAATATACAATACATTCAAATTAAAGTAGTAATTTATTCTTAGGCACCCAAGAAAGTCACCGATTACCAAGTTACTAAGACTTAGGTAATGTAGTGAAAAAGGGCAAATGGGTTAGAACCAGTTGAAACAACTAATGAAGGAAAGGTGAAAAAGTTTTCTATCACCCTTATTGTGTTACTAGGAAACATTGTCTGATTAAAGAAAAAAAAAAAGGCCGAACACTTTATTATGTTCTGTGTTCACTGTGTTGATTAACGCTTTTACTCATTTCACTTCTACTTTTTCTTACTTTCAGTTTGTGTGCACCTGAAATGTCAGGCTTGTTCTGTCCTTGTACCTGCTTGTGTCTGTGCATTTTCAGCCTTTAGTCAAATGAATGAAAGCTGGAGAGGGGCTGTTTACAAGGGCATGCAGTGATAGGACAAGGGGTAATTTTTTAAAACTGAAGGGAGATTTAGGTGAGGAAGAAATTCTTCCCTGTGAGGGTGGTGAGGCCCTGGCACAGGCTGTCCAGAGAAGCTGTGGCTGCCCCCTCCCTGTCAGTGTTCAAGGCCAGGTTGGATGGGGTTTGGGCAGCCTGGTCTATTGGAGGATGTCCTGGCCCATGGCATGGGTTTGGAACTAGATGGGTTTTGAGTTCTCTTCTGACCTAAACCACTCATGGTTCCATGATCATATGGATAAGATTTGTTTGCTGTCCATCTTTTTGTTTCTTTGCTCTTCATTTCACTGTCCCTGATTACTTCTGTGTTTAACATGCAGTAGCATGTGATTTGCATAACAAAGGGATCAATCTAAATAATAATACTTCTCAGAGTATCAATCAGCTATTGTTCACTGGATCTTTGTATCCCTTTTAACAAGACGACATAAGAAAAGAGTGTTGATAGAAAATAAAACCAGCTCACCAATCTTGATTTTGCCTTTGTCTGTTAAATAGAATAAAATAGAAATATGTTAAGACTAGAGAATAGGAAAAATGATCTAGCTATAATATCATGTCTTTGGATATTATGCTACATTGCTTAGGTGGGTAGAGTATTTGCTGATGGTTCAGAAGTAGTGGTGGTTTTTAGGTAGTGGTTCCAGTAATTTTTATTTTTTATCTATATATTTATTTTGTATTCATATTTGGGATGCTTGGTTTTCAGATATATTGGAATTTCTCTATAGGTCACACACAGTTATTTCCCATCTGCATCTGTAATTTAGGGAAGTAAGAAGTTCAATATCAAAAATTAGATGAGTATTGGAAATGTGTGTGATTACTTCTCCATAAAGTTCCTTCTCAGTCCATTTCCCCAAAACCTGTATAACTGAAATGGAGAACTAAATATTCAGTTAACTGAAAAATAGGAACTTCATTAGGATCTGAAATATTAAGTTAATTGATAAATATGATATTACTGTGAAACCTTTTAAAAACATCAATTTCCAAATCAATAACTCTTCTAAAGGGTGGCATGTGTGATGACCATAATTTACTGTGGTGTGCTAAAAACTTACTATCTTATTATGCCTCTATGTATTTAGTACATCTACCTGTTATTTCCCATATGGTGAATTATTTTGGACAGGGAGCTTTATCATGTTTTTACAGGATTAAGTTTTGTAGCCTGAAACACCAATTTTTCTACAGTAATGAAAACAACAATAGTAATGATACAGAAATTATTATTCTCCTAGATATAAGAAATAGGACAACGTATCTCCTTGATTAGGAAATAAAAAGAATCTCAAAACATGCTTTATGGGTATCAACTGCTTTTTAAATCCTCATTATACTTATTTCTGCTTTTTTTTTTAATTATTATGGGCATAATATTCCAATCCTCCTCTGTCAGGGGGGTTGGAACTCTATGATCCTTGAAGTCCCTTCCAACCCATACCATTCTATGATTCTATGATTCTATTTCTACACTGCTTGTATAGAGCATCGTTATTCTAGAAGTTCATAAATTCAGGAACAGATGCCATTGTGTTTCTTGTGGAGATCTTAAAGATTAGCAAACATACTCCCACTGATTAACTGAAGCTTACGTATGTATCTACCTGGACAATGGACATATGCTTCATTTTTTTGACATAGCTAGTATATGCCAAAATGAATTTGGTAGCTCAGCAGTCACAGAATCTTTAGGCTAGACTGCATGCTCTTAACTGACATCAGGACATGATCTTTTAAAATAAAATCTTTAAAAATCATTTGCAGTGCCACCTGAGCTATCCAGAGAATAAAGCGATGAACATAAATAGATAAAGACAGCAAATATCAGAGCTATGAAAACCACACAGCCAGGAACAAGCTCATGAAAATCAATATGAGCTGCAATTTATATTTAAGATTTTAATATTTTGAATAAGTCCTTGAAAGCTATCGTTATATACACGAGCTAGGAAAAGATATGAGAGCAAAAACATCTCAGAGATATTCAGCAACAGTTTATTGAAAGAGAGGAACTTCTGGTTATATTCAGGCAACACTGATAAAATACTCTTTTTTCTCAGCTCATGCAAGAGATCAATTAAACTAATGCTTGCAAAGTGCTTTGAAGGTGAAAACAACTGCTACATGGTGCTATCATGTTAATGATGCAGCCTGTGAAGTCGCTCACACAGCACTTTGTCAGGACAGAAAAAAACCTAGGTGAGAAAAATGAAGGCAGTTCCCTTCGCCTGAGCGTCGGAAGTAAGGCAGGGGTCCCTGACCAGGCACGATATTAGGGGTTCTTGTGCAACCTGTGACAAATGTCACAAGGCTTTGACTTTGCAAGCCCTTTGGGACCATTCATGGGCAGCTGCAGAGGATTACAGCTGCAGAGCCTTGGCCACAAAGGCTGCCCAAGAACGTGCCATAGCTCTACTGCAGAGCTGCAGCCCAGAAGCAAATTCATCATATGTTTAGCCCAGGTGAAAGTCCAGGTTTGAGATGTAGCAATGTTCACATTTCTAAACAGTTGAAATTGCTCTTTATAATATGGTGGGGATGAAGCCTGCTTGCTGAAGGGGCAGGGGGGAAGCAAGCCACATCCAGAGAGCAAATGCTGAAGGTGCTGCATACCTCCCTCTTGCTAGCTAGTGTACCTCTGTGGGCACCAGCCCGTGCCTCTCCTGGCCCAGGGGTGGCTTTCTGGCTCAAAGCACAGGGGAGAAGCCAGGGTCTCATGAGCGATATAAAAATGACATCAGAGCATTCTCCTTTGCACAACACTGTGATATAGGCATACTTTCTATTTGGAAACCGGTTGGTTTTTTTGGTGTCTTCATGCCACCTGCAAGAGCATAAATTTCTCCCACTTTTTTTTAAATAATGACAAAGCGGTTTCGGACATGTAAAAATTGTTTTCTAAGATTATATATTGTGAAAATATACCTTTTCTTATATCTGAGGGAGGGATTTCCAATATGTCCCTCCAATAGTCTGCCCCTAAACTATCCCAATGATGTTCTTTACTCCAGTCTTGACTAAGGAAGACTAGGCTATCACGCACACATGTTTAATAATGTATGAATTCCTAGAAGGTCTCTAACTCCTCTTCTTCCCTAATCCCCAAATATAATGAGAAACATTGGAAAGAGAAAGTTGGAATATTACCTGTAATGCAGGAAAACAATTGCTGTTAGCTTACTTTTTCTAATAAACTAATGATACCTAAAACTCACATTTAACTGAAAGAATGTCAACAAGGTTTCATGCCTTTTATTTCTATAGAGCAGGAAGGTCTTGATTATGAAGGAAGAGGAACAACAGATCCTGGAGCTGTGGATCCACGTGCACTGTGTCCCATAGCTTCATGAAAAAAAATTACTAAGAATGTTTAGGGTAATTCAAATTTATGATAATAGCTTTCCTTTCCATTAAAAGCATTCAAAAACCAGTGCGAAACTAATAGGGTCCCTGTCATGCAGGTATTTAATAGACAACTTGCAGTAGTGAACTCAGTTAGGGTATCAATTTAATGACTGGGGAGAGTGGGGTTTCTGTCCCTGCCTTTATTACCGTCAGCAGCTGCAGTATCATCACCGCTTTCAGAGGCAAGTATAATCTTACCTGAATTAGTAATCTTTAGAACTGGGGAAAAAACGATAGGAGGTTCACTGGTACCTCTCAGGGGATCCATTGGGTCTGCTGAGAAACTGTCACCTGACTCATAAAACTGAACCATCTGTAAGCTGAAATTATTGTGTATGGAGTCATGAGCAATGCCATTTATTTTTGGTGTCGCAAATACTATATAATTAGAACAAGATTTTCATCAACTAGAGGACACTGCTCTGACTAATGGACTGACTCTGCTATAATGTTGTGTTTAATCAGTCTGTCTAAAATCACCATCACATCTTAAGTCATTTTTCTTGAACTGCCAGTGATAGGGCTGTATATGCAAATAATTATAATTTCGACAAATAAAAATAACCACATCTTCCCATTATGTTGAAAGAATGACTCACTTGACATTCTGATTCTAATGGATATCCAAAAAAAGAGGTTTAATATGATATTATTTTTTTCTGGGATAAGAGCAGAAAGTGAAGATAATTTTAAAATATGATATTTTAAGGCTGTTGCCTACTCCTTAGAGAATTAATTTCATTAGAAGTTAAAATAGTTTATATATTTTCCTGTGTGTTAGGATAGTGCAATCAAATAGAATGTGTAGGAGTTAGTCCTTTCAAATAAAGCAGAGAAACATCTGCTAAAGAAGGTTTTCTTTTATATTGATTTACTGGAATTTGTTTTTGGAAATATTTTTAGTAGCAATTTTTTTTTTCCTGAACACTTCTGTAGTAGTATATTTGGGCACTGTATATGAATGATATTCCTCATTTTCTATGTAGGAATCGGTTAACTAACACACAATCTAAGCACAACATTCTTACCTATTTAAATGTCTCTTTTATAAAATAAACTTCCGGCCTAGAGGGGACTTATTAATAAAATAGGATAACTAGGAAGTACTGATTTTATTTAATGGAAACACACAGTTTCCATTAAAATCCAGAATGCAAACATATTATTTTCTTCTTATTTATTCAAATTATTCCAAGGCATATGGTGGCTAAATCTTCCCAGATGCACTTTATTATTGGTTCCTAATATAAGATTCTATTAGGAAGACATGTGGGAATGTGTTGATTCATTATGCACAAGACAGAAGGAAATTTATGAATTAAATGAACATATACTTCAGCTTGGGTCAGTCTATTGTGAAGAAGCTGCTGCCTCTAGTCAGCAGTTCAAACTGGAAATGTGTGACACAGTATGAGAATGCTCTGATCCAAGGCACAAGACATCCAAAATCTGTAATTTATGTTCTTCAATATAGAGCTTAATTTTTGGTCTTTTTCAGAAGAACGGTAAATCCTCTGATTGATAACAAAAAAAGTGAGCACATGTGCTCAAGATATGAAGATGCTTGTAGGGATCAAACCTGCCTCTCCAGGTCCTCTGAGCCTCCCAGCTATGGCACTGAAAGGTGGGATGTTGCTCTCTGTTGTGTCTGGAACAAGAAATAAAACTTCACCAAACCAAAGGGAGGGCACAGAAGATGAAGAACAGCTGTAGATACTATAGAGAGGCACATGGAAATCTTGGGTTCTACCCCCTTTGCCAAAGAAAATTTGTATTTTTGCCATCATTCTCAGCATAAATATTATGTACTAAACCATCAGTTTTAGTTGGACAATTGATACAACATTTAATTGTGATTATCAAAAAAGCCTCAGTGCTGCTTTGGTTTAATCCTTTTCTAGAGCATCTCTAAACCAGAAAAAAAATTTCCACTGGTATCCTGGGAGTAGAGGTTTACTGTGTGTTCACAACTCTGTCAGCATTATTTGTATATAATTGTTCTTTTTGGCTAGTTTCAATTCCCTTAACTGAGGCACTGTAGGGAAAGGAGAACAAAATTCAATACCCAGAGAGAAATTAGCAACGGTTGCTGTTATTTTTGAAGTAGACCATATAATACCTGCTAGCTTGCTCTAGCATGAGGTGTGTCAGGCACTTGAAAAGAGGACAAAGGGGACTTGCTGACCTAAGGTGAGAAAAAAATGTATTTCCTGGAAGTGCTGAGTTTGGAATTAATCTTCAGCACCCCACCTCTAGAGAGCATTAAAGCTTTTGATGCAGTCATATTCCCTCCATCCATCCATACACAGAGATGAACACATAAATCCTTCCCCTGCTCTGACCCTGTTCAATCTCTCTTTGGGTTCCATGCTCATTTTTTGGACCTTAGCAAATCTACTGACAACATTATTTTTTCCCATCATCAGGATGGATCAGGACAAGCTTTCTTTCTCCAGAAGCTCTGTGCTGGTTAGCTATGTGACTATGCTACTGCTGAAAGAGATGATAGGGTGACTCTGGGAGGAACCCTTCAAAGGAGCAACTTGGACTGCAAGGAGAAGAGGGAGGAACCCAGGTGGGGACAGTGACCAAGTCCACTTTGAGCGATGGTTGAGGTGGAGCCTTCAGGTGAAGATAGAAACTTTTGATACATTGAAGAAGGCACACAGTGACTAGAGGAAAAATCTATGAACAGTGAAATGTGGGGTCAAAGAAAGAAGTCTGGCACTCATGTTTTTAAATGGATGGACCAAAGCTCTTTAAGGACACCCATTTGGGCTATGCATTTCCCACAGAATGTAAATGTTCTGTTTGGGAATCTGGTAAATCTGCAATACCCCAGGTGACACAAAGTAGTCTTTCTGCTGTCCTAAATTTCAATATCCTGGCTCACCTATACTCTCTGGATTTGTAGGGGTGTTTGTACACCTAACATTACTAGTCCTAACTGCCTCAGCATATGTAGATATTGTATAGCAAATGGCAAAGATTACACCAGAAGAAAAATATGCCAGTGACTGTGCTTTCAAGTAACATAAATAAGTAAACAATTCTACCAGCAACTGTCCAATATTCTTTTTTTTTTTCTTCTTCTTCCCTCAAAAAATGATTCATGCCACATTTTCAAGTATAACAGAGGGAAACATGCTGTTACAGTACTGGTAAGGACTGCAGTTGCACCATGACAAGGAAAAGGGATTCCAATTTAAGCAGCTGTAGGTATTGAGATCAACCCATCCACGCTGCATTCCCTTCTGCACTAAGTGGCAGTAGCTTTATCTTATCAGATGATTCTTGTTATGAGTAAAGCAAATTTACTCAGCAAGCCCAATATAAAATGCCAGAGTTGAGCCTGTTCAATCATAATTGAAGAGCAGCAAAAGAGCACATTAATTGTTCTTCCGATGCCCATTTTCAATTTAATTGCCATGAACCTTTCTGCCAGGGTTATCTTTCCACTTTTCTAATGATATTAGTTGTCTTAAACAGGGTCCCTTCAACCCGACTGTGACTTTATTACTAAGGCAACCGGTTGTGTACTGCAAGCAGTAGCCATTTTATTCATCTTTTCACAGTCAGATTGACAAAGCAGTGATTTTGCATAGCATTTTTCTTTCATCTTTAAAAAACTAAGTCTCTAGGGAGCAGTACCAATGTGCACCAGTTGAAGATTTGGATGAAAGTGCCTGAATGCCCGACAGAGAGCACAGTGAAAAGAATCATCAACCTGGGCAACTCAGCAACGACTCATCCACGAGATGAAGGAATTCCCGAAGTCTAAAAAACACTGCTGAGGTCCAGTTGTTTAATTAGCATGGTGCACTCTGACTTCCCTACTGTTCCTGGATAAGGCGATGGGAACTGGAACTAGATTTCTTTGTTGTTTCCTAGGGAAGCTGGGGCTTGAATATCTCCCCTCTTTGTCACTTACTGCTCCTCAAAGGCATGCAGAGTAGGATTTTTCAACCTGCCAGTTGAATCCCCTAAAAATGACAAACTGTGTTCTTTGTGTTCAAGTGGAGAATTCACTGTACTTTAGCATTATCCTTTTCTTAGAGATCCTGGGGCTGGTAATCTCACCAGAGCCCTGGGAGACTTGAACAGAATTTGTCATATTGTTGTGGCTGGATGCGATACTACTTACATCAAAGAACTGGTATGCATAAAAGAGCTGCAGTAAGGATGCATGGGCTGCCTTTGTTAGGACCATTTCTAATTTTTCAGAATTTGTTTTTGCAACCTCAATTTTTTGCCTTCCTAATTTGTATTTATGCATGACGTGGCCCATTCAGACCAATCATATATTGCTCTTTAGTTGCTTTTTAATATTAAAAAAACCCCAAAACATTCAGGAGGAGCCTGCTCCTCTGAGTGTGCCCTCCCCAGGGCTGAGGGATTCAGCAGACATTGCCTGCATGCTGCATGGCTTGTCTGCGTCATGGGGAAATGATCCCCCACAGCCCAAGGAAGGTACACTCAGGTCCTGATGAGGTCTGGGCAGCAAGCTGCTGGGAACAGTGAGCATCTGTCCAGGAGAGGTGATTGCTGCTGAGACCACTTTCCTGGTTCAAGCAAGTGCCCTGAAACATTCCCCAGATCTGTTCCCAGGCACTGCTGTGACAGGTACTACTGGGCTTGTCGCTCCATCCTCAGCCAGGGACCCTGTGGGAATGTACCTGTCTGGTCCTGCCTGTATACCCTTGCCTGCAAAGCAGCCTCCTGCCCCAAACCTGTGATCTTGCAGCATTTTCCCAGAGATCCGTTCAACTGGCTCCCCATTCCATTTTGGATTTTCCTTACCTGCTGTTCAGCTAGCTAAACTGATGAATCTCAAGATATCCCCAATTCTGTAGTCATTTTACTGTTGGAATTCATGCAAGAGCTAAAATCTCTTGGCTTGAGCACAATGAGAAGTTTTAATTCAAAAGCAATGCCCCACAAAATTTGGAAGGATAATCATACCTGACACTCCTTCTCCAAAATACAGCAATGGTCTAACTATAGCAGAATAGTTATAAGTGGGATCTATTTTCACATGTGCGTGGTGGGCTTTTTGGTTGTTTTTCCAGTGAGGACAAAATATAGCTTCAACAAAGTAGTTACAAGGGTTTGGTTTGAGTTTTCTGTTGTTGCTTTCAGTTTGGGTTTGTTTTGTTACTGTTGTGCTTTTTTTTTTTCTTTCAGTATGGGCAAAATGATGTATTTTTTCCTTAAATGTATTCTTGGAAACAGCCACTTTATTTTGGCTGAAACATTTAAAAAAAGAAAACAAAAACAAAACACAGCCTTAGGCAGATACCAGGCATGGAAAGTTCAGCCTAAATCTGTAATAGTTATGAAGTTATGAGAAACGGAAAACAGAGTCATAGGATGGAAAGCTTCTAGCAGATCCTGTAATAGGTGCTGTTGGCCGTGTCAGCATTGTTCAAAATAGGGGGTCCAGGATTGAAGGCAGTGCTGCAAAGTGTGCCCCAAACAAAAGTGATGGCAACATGCCAAAAAAGGAAAAACAAGCTAAAGGCTAAAAGGATGTGCTCTTACTTGCAGCTAAAGGACTCAGCTAAATCAGTCTTATTTTTCCCCCACAGTTATCAGATGTTGAACGGACCTTTGAAGATGGAACAAAAGAAGGAGGTTGAGGGTGTAAGTAGACATAATGCTGGCATGGATGCTGGAGTAACCTTGTTCTGGTCTGGGAGCTCACAAGCAAAAGGCCACTGAAATTCAGCCTTTATTTCTCACCTGTAAAAGCAAATCAGAGCAAATGCCTTACTTCACCCAGTTCCTGTGCTGGCTTCCAAAACAAAGAGACCAAGCCGAGCGCAACAGCAAAAAGTGGAGTGAAAGTGAGAGCGGCAGAGTGAGATGTCAAAAAGGGAGGCTTTGCCCTGTGATCCTCAACCCAGCTGGGCTTTCTTGGGCAAGCATCACGTCAGGGCCCTGGGGGCTGCTTCTGCAGCTGCAAATGCTGTCCTAGGCATGCATTATTAGCAAGCGATTTATAACATTGGGAGATTTGGGTCTGAAAACTAGCTTTGAAACTTATCCCTTTCAAATTAAGCTTTGCATGTTGAGAAAGATATTTTGAGCTTTATTACTTTAGCTTGTTAAGTTACTGTAGGGGATTCTAACTTTTTTTTTTTTTACTTTTAATGTTCAAAAAACATATAAGGCCTGTTTTGGTCTGATGTTTTGAAGATTTTTGAAAGTAGGTTTTATGTATCAAAAGATATATTAAAATATTAACAAAACCTCTATTTTCAGAGATACTCTATGTCCTCTTTTATATTATCTTGCTCTTTAAAAATTGCCAGCATAGAATAAAAATTTGTTCTCTCTTCTTAGGTCAGAAAAAGGTTAATTTAATTTTTTTCTGTCTTCACCTTGGATGAAGTAACTTTAACGGGACCCAGTAAACATATTCTTCAAATTAAGAGGAAGTAAAACCAAGCAATTTCATAAAAATGTGAAGTGAGAGAAATTCTCTGCTGTTTTCAATAAGTTACTCTTTTCGAACTGTCATAATTAAGAACTCAATAAAAAAGAAGAAAAACATGGTTTTTGTGTATTTCTAATTTCTGGAAATGTTACTGGATAATTTTACTGAATTAAGAAATCTCTAAACAAAGGCATCTCTTGGGAAAATCTTTTTCCAGTGACTGCTAGTGTTACAGGATCAGAGTAGTTTAAAATGACGCCCTCACTGAAAGTCCAGTGGCAAACATTGCTCCAGCAACAACTACAAACCTGCCACAACCAGTATAACCTTTTTAACAGCTGGCAACCACAAAATAATTATTTTTAAGAAGATATTTTAAAGAAATTTTGCCTCCAAAATAATTCTGTGTATATCCAGACATTAAAGGTTATCTGAAACTAAGAAGTAAGTTGGTTGAACCCTTAAGAAAGGAGGCAAAATTATATGTTCACAATATCTCTGTGTTTATTTGGTGCTATAAAAGCCTGGTACGAAACTTGTTCAAATAAAGGAAAGAATATTTAGGTCCTAATAGAATTTTATTCAAGTCTTCATTTTGTGATTTCTGCAAGGGAAAAGCATGAAGTTAATCTATTCTCCTTTATTCTGTTGAATCTGTCTTTTCTATATTGATTTAATCATATATTATTAAATACCTATTTTGTCCCTTTTGCTTTCCTTTCTGAGGGCATATTACCTGTCCCCATTCTTTTGATTCCTGCAGTCAGTGCTGATCAATAACAAAGCAAAAATTATTTATTTTCATTTTGAGCAATGATAACTCCATTCTTTTGCCTTTTCACTGGAGTTAGACTGTTACCATTTCCAGGTAGTTTCTGTAGTATAATTATCCTTCATCCTTCTCCTTCTTAAGAGGACTTGTAATGAACAGTGGGTTTTCATGTTTACCTGGGACAGTGATGGTGAATAGTGAAGTGCCCCATCTGTCCATGTCAAAAAGCCCTTCCCAGGAGTTTTCTGCTACAAATTTGTCTAAGGAAAAACTGAAGTATTCAGTGTGGCAACCTAATTGACTTTCTATTAATCCTATTCATCCTCCTTAAAACCCCAAATATGAAATTATATACTTTGAAGATGTGTTGATTTATTGCACTACCTGTTGCTGGTCCCCACAACCACTACTCCATGGAGCCAGGACTGTGAGTTGAAAAGGCCTTAAGGATGCTTCTGAGATAGCTTCTCCCACAGTATAAATGCGTCTGCTGGTCCAGAAAGTCAGCTTGAGATGTAATTTATCAGGTGGACAGCATCTCTGCAGATGTTGAAGGCAGGATGATGAAACTTTAGAATCCTTTTAAACTGCACTTGGTAAAAAACATCAATTAATATCTCAAAGGCTCACAGAAAGCAGGATCACAGAAGCTGTGGAGAGGATAAAAGATAGCACAGCTACTGGTGAATCTTGATCATCAAGACTGGCAAGGCAGGACTGGTCTCTGCAGTAAGTTCTCCAGTGCTTTATCAGGGTTGCTCTTACTTCTTCTAGGATGCTATTTTTCAGCCTAATCAATCTGCATTATTAAAATAATTTCCACAAAATCTAGTTTTAAATAATGCTTTGCTAGATTTAATTTTGCAGCTTGCTCTAGTATCTTGAACCATTCTTACCTTTTCTGCTCTTTTACACCAGTTTTGCATTTGTCAGCTATTACAAAGTTATTTAAGTAAGCTCTGCCTACTTTATGCCTTAAGTTTCCCTTACAAATCAACTTTATTTATAACAGGGAGAACCTTCACGTTCATATTCTTATTTTCCTGGTAGTCACTAAATAACATGCACTAACAAAAATTAGAAGAATGCAATAGCGAAAAACATCCTGTATTACCATGGTCAATACCTTCTAAAGTGCTAAAACTTTTCAAGTCTCAACGTCAGAGTCCAGGAAAACAGCTACTGGCTACTTTTGGAAATGTAATCTTTTTTTTTAATGAGTAGACTTGTAAATGATACAGCAGCAGTGTTGTTGCTTAATGTATTACGTGCTTTTACTTAACACTCACACTAAGGGAGGAAAAGCTGGTCTTGCAAATATCTAATTTCTTATGTTTGTTTTGGCTGATTCATACACTTTAGTTCTTCCATTTAACCTTTCCCATCTCTAAACTTTTTTCCTTGAGCACGAGAAAGAAAAAAAATACTATCTCTAGTCATGCCTGTAGCTGCATTTACTACACTAATTCTGAGCTCTATTTAAAAAATTGTGATAGAAGAGCAAGGCAAAAACCAGATTTTGTTGTCTGAATCATGTAGAAGGGTGGCCTTGAGAGTGTGAACTTTGCTTGAGCTATAATGTGTGCAGCAGTGTGTAAAATTTAAACTTTTCTCCTTGCATGAATATCAACAGCGATTTGCTCTTTTCATAAATGATCGAGTAAGTACAATGCAGGATATAAAGAAAGCCTTTAAAAAGTACCCTTTGCCCCTCCCAGAATATCCGTCCAGCACATCCACAGTGATGATGGTTTTCCATTTTCCCCTATTGTTATAGTGCTGCTGAGGCTTAGAGAAGACCTGTCTGACTGCATTCACTCAGTTGCGCTGAAGTTGCATGGCCTTAGGTCACCAACAGTCTCTTTGGCAACCTATTTTTTTGAGCTTTTCCAGCTGACTTATCCTTCAAAAACCCAGTGCATCAAATTATAACAGACTGGGGGGGAAAAAGCAAAATCACCTGGGAAATTTTCATTTTGAAGGGCCATTTGTCAAAAGCTATGCCAAACTCTACTGGTTTTGATTAATCTTCTGATCAAGTGAGATTTGACATCCTGACCCTTTTCTATTAAGATCCCCTCTTTGGGCATCCAGCCTTTGTTTACAGTTCTGGGACTGCAAAAGGCTATGGAGAAGTGAGGCAGCCCGCTTTTGTCGCTGACTTGGGTTTGGGGTCTGTGAGGCTGCCAGGAACGCTCTGTGGGAACCAGCTGCTGGGAACTGGGAAGCAGAGGAGGAAGAAGAAAGGATGAAGAGGGTTTCTGAAATTCCAGATGCTCTCCCATGGAGGTGTGTGTTAAAAAATTTGGGTACTTCATCCATCCCATGAGGGATTCTCAGCACCACGACAGAGGCTGCTTCCAGTGGGATATTAAAGTCAGCTTTGTCAAAGCTGGATTGAATTTATATCATCCAGATACCAACATTTTCAGGCTCTGAAGTCAGCTCCAAATACCTCCCAGAGCAGTGGGGCTGGGGAATGAAAGCCAGAAAGGCGTGTATCCCCCTCTCTTGGGAGTTCCTCTTCTGTCTAAATTTGAGATTATTGTTGCCAGAAACAAAGAAACAAAGAAAGACATAGAGGTCTATGAGCTTGCCTGGCTTTTTTTTTTTTTCTTTTAGTGAACAAAAAGGCATTTTGAGAGATTCCTGCTTTGACTGCTTCTTTCGCATGTGACTTCCTTACTCCCTCTGTGGACTGAAACACATGATCCCCAGGCTGTTGGGACATAGACTCCAGGTAGCTAAGGCAGAATGGCCACAAAGTGAGACCAGTCCTCACAGCACTAGGGTGACACAAGGATGCATGCTGGTACATTTTCATACTTGAAATTTGAAATCCTTCTTACTTCCCACAGTCTTTCAAGGACAAGATAACACTTTTTCTTTTCAAGCGTTCCTTATTTGAATGCTTCTTTCTCATTACCTTCCCACCTTCCTGTAAATATGCTCACGTGAACTAGACTCTCTCCCTTAGAAAAGCAGACTACAAAGAAATGCAAAGTGATACAACTGAAAGCTTTATCCAGAACTGAACCAGAATGAAATTCTAGTGCACATTTGTGCTTGCCATGGTGTATATTCTCCTTTTCTTCTGCAATGGGAGCAGACACCTCGCTATTTTTTTAGTTCATTTTGGTCTGCAGCCTATATATATACATCAAATATATTACTTAAGATGAAGGGTAAATAATTATATTATTAGCAGTGACATGAAAATTCCATTGGGTACAAAACTGGAGTTTCATCTGTAGGTTGTTTCGTGATTTCTGAGCACAAGTATTTTTTTTTTTTCTTGGGAAAAAAAAAAAGGAAAGAATACAAAGTACATGAAAAATCAGTATTTGGTATCAAAATTTCTGTATCCCATACACATATGAGTTTTGCAACAGAGAAAGATATAGCCACATACTTTAAAAGATTGAAGACATTTCATGAACAGGTATGTGGAAAGATATTCATGGGGGAAAAGATTTGAAACAACTTCTAGACTCTCACTATTTCACAAAGAAATAATAATTCAGCTCTAAGTTTTATAGTGCATTTGAAAAATTCACACTGCTCTAATTAACACTGCAATATAGGGAGGCTCAATCACTCTTGATGGAAAGAGGCTGAACTTCTTACTACAACTTAAGTCAGATAGGGGACAAAGCTTGCAATTTCATATCTAGTGATGAAAGATACAAAGCTTTTCATGCTAAAACTGAAAACAGCCCTGTTAAAACATACAGCTGGGTGTCTGGATGGCAACTTGCATCTTTCTGCAAAAGGAAAAGCAAATATGAAAGAACATCTTGTTGATCATTTTTTTATTTATTTATTGCAGATAAAGAACTAACTGGAAAGCACAGACTTGTGCTTTCTTTGTAGTGCTTTAAATCCTTGAAGGCTGTGCAAGGCACATGGGTAATATGACTTCCATAGACTTTGTTTATTGCCAATGATAAAACATCTACTGTAGCAGGAAAGAGGTGGCATAAAAGAGTACTGTTAGGAAGATGAATTGCTAATTGAGACCAGCTAGTTTGTAAATATGAGCTAAATGTCAGATTTCTTCATTTCAAAGTTCATAGAGGGAAACTGTTGATGTTTTCAGAAGGTAACTTCATTAATTCCCAAACAAGGCTGCGGCTATTCTACAGAAAGAATATGAAGATTGGAAAGATGAGCATTGTGGTAGAAAAAAACTATATTTCTATAGTGAAGGTAATTAAAAATATTTCTTAACACATATTAAGAATGTCAATGCTTCAGTGAAAAATGTAAAATACTCTGGAAAGTACAAACTGTTTTCATCCTACACCCACAAAACAATACAGACCTCTTAGATGGCAAGCAAAGAGATGTGAAGACACTGACTTGCTGACAGAGGGTGTGCTATTTGCATTGAAGTGAGTGATAACATAAACCAGGCTGAGGCACTTGTTCTGCAGCAGGCAGGAGGATGTGCAAAGCTAAGGTAAACTGAAGTCCCGGGTGCAGCAAACTCATTCTGCAGAGCCCAGCGGAGCCTGTGGATGGCAGTGAGGAACAGGGTGGCAGGAAGAAGGGAACGGAGGCGTAGTCCCACCAAGGAACAGCTCCAGGACCTGGGAAAAACTTCAGACACTCAGGCTGCCTTGTAGTAACAGGTAAGGTCTCATCAAACCTTGTTTCACTATCCCATCGCTACTCATTTACAGTCAATGCATAGTTAATTTAATATATCCTGAAGCTATGTCACTAGCAATCGAGTGTGTGACTCCACTTTGATGTCTCATGGTTGCCAGGATAGGTATGTGCCCTGCCATAAGGATTCCTGTGTCCAAGTCCCTTAAAAATCAGTTTGTGGTAGGGCCAGAAGAGCCCCAGGGGGTGTGTGAAGGGGGGAGAACCTGCAGCTTTCAAGATATGAGAAAAATGTATCAGGAAGAAAAAAGCAGTGACATCCAAAGACTCTGAAGAAGCAATGCTCCAAGTATCTATGCAAGTGAAAAAAACTGATGAAAAGCCCAGGCAGTGTCTTTGTAGAGCATTTGAAACACTGAGGGTCGCCCACTCCCCCACCCCCCTACCCCCCCGAAAGGTTAGCAAGCTAGGAAATCTTCCAGGCATATGCATTCATTCATATATTACTTTGAAAAATGTAAGCAGTACCCAGGAAACACACGCCAGTGTCAGCTGCTGAGCCCCATAGGATTGCTACTGTACTGGAACAAGCAGAGTTTCTGTTGATCGGATCCACCCATAGACAACATGAGACAGGTGCAGACAGAAGGTTTTCGTCGGTATTGTGATGACTTGCCAGAGGAAACTAGCATGAGGCCAAGTCCAAAAGCTTAAAGCTAAAAGCCTGTCATGTTTTCGACAAATCTTACTCTTGAGACATGTTATCCCTCCTCCCAGATAAAAAATGAAATCTTCAGGACTTCAGGACTTTTTATCCCAATAACTGTTATTTAGCTCTTAAGAGAAGAGTCCTGCAAGACAGATGAGATTGGAATTGTGCTCTGTTTGTAAAGGGCCCTAAGAGCACACTGTCAGGCCAATTAAACTCTGTGAGACATTTCAAAGCTCGGGTGGTGCACCAAGCCTGTGACAAAGAGCCTGAAGTGACTCGGAGTCCCATGCAAAGCCTCTGTGAATGGTAGGAAGGATGTTAACTGACGCAGATGGGAAAAAATGGATATGAAAAATGACATCTCAAGTGTGGCCCTTAACAACATTCCATTTTGGGGAAGGAGTGGGAGCAGGTAGATGGGACACCCATGAAGGTTGAATTTTAGCAAGAAAATGAGACTGAAATTAACTCCTGTGACTTCTCAGCTTCTTCTGTAGTTGCAGGTAAGAGCTGATGCTGAAGTAAAATGTAACAAATTTGCCAAACTGCTATTGAATTAAGCAGTTTAATGCAAGAACACAATTGACATATTAAAAAGTTAGCAATGTAGTACCCTGTATAGCAACTTACCTGCTTTACGTGCAGAATGTAAATAATGAGTAAGTTTGGATTTAGCATATTCCTGTGAACTGTCACTTTGATTTCTGCTGCTCTACACGAACACATAAAGCAATAGACTCTAGAGACGGCTCATGGTAGTGCTATTGGTAATCCCTCTTGGGACCATGCTATTGGTAATATCTCTGATACCTCTGAAGGTATTTTGTGATGCTTATTTGTTTTCATATGCAATGAAACAGTAGATTGGTTTAACTTATTCTTAGGCATATAGAACATTTTCTTGCATTGGGTCTATTAAATGCACATTTTTATGGGAAAATGGCACCTGTAAAATAAAGTCTTCCTATTCCAAAGGGTCAGAACCTCTTCACAAAGGTCACAGTTTGCTTTCAGGTGCAGATTGCTCAGAGGGGACTTTCTGTTTAAGGGGGGACTTCTCTTATGTTCTCCATTGTTCGGTACAGTGGTTTGACCCCATGCTGCAGGCTGGTCTGCATGTGTAGGCACACACTGCCTTCCTGAAGGACGGCTGCATCCCCAGAGCACATAGTGCCCAAAACCAAGCAGCAACTGCTGTAGCTACTTGGCTCAGGCTGCTTGGCCAGGGGTCTGCTTGCCCCCTGTACCTTCCAGGGTCACCAGGAGCTTTGACCACTCTCTCCTTTCCTATCCAGCCTCCTCTGATAAGCAGATGCTGAAAAACAGAAAGCTGCAAGTTAATCACCAGAAGGGTTTCAATAAAATTATTTCTACTTCTGTAAGCCATGTGTGTCTCCAAGGGAAAGTCTTTTATAGGACTGAGGCAAGAGAGCATGAACAAGGCTGAAGATAACTTCTCTGCTGGCTCCCTGTACTCCACACTCAAGGAGCAACAGCTAATCTCTGAAATATCACTTGAAGATGTCCTTGTGTCTTATCTCACTATTCTTTCTCAGCCACTTACTGCTGTGGTGGTTAATTTTTCGCACACCTTTTTGAGACTGATAATTTAACTGAAATGCCTTTCTTTTCAGTGTATTTCAGCTTTTCAATAGTCAGGTCATAATGTCTTTTGTATTGGTCAAACCAGTCCCCTATGGAGGTTAAACCTATCCAAACCTTTCATCATGACATTGGTTTATTTTAAATTTTTGAAATTTAGTAAGAGCTGCTTATAAATCAGAGTATTATTGCTTTAGATTGGGTATCTGTTACATCTTCTTCAATGAAAGCCATCCCATCCTCCACTTCAGTTAATCTTTCTTCTGGGGAAGACTACATTCCTGGATGGAGCATCATAAGTTAACTCACCTGTTCTTAATGTCAGGCAAAATATTTTGCTTTCTTCAGATGAAAAAACCCTGAATATTTCAACTGTGTGAAATTCTTCACAGGGAAATTCTAACAAATTCTGTGTTTTTTCACAGTTCAGGGAAGAGTGGAGGAAAAAAAAGAAAAGAAAGACTCAGAATGTGTAACTAAACCAATTAATAAGCAACCAATCAACTCTAGAAATTGGATGCCAAATTCTGCCAGGAAAATAACAAGATTTGTAATATGAATTTAATTTGTATAAAGATGCGTCAGTAGAAGTGGGATTCTACCAACATGTTTCCCAGATCTGATAATTCATTGCAGTGGAAATGGTCATCAAAGTTATTAATGAAACCTGATCATTTTGTTATACACGTTCCAAAGTTCACTCCTTCTAGGAAGATCATGTGTTCTTTTTTTTGTTTTGTTTTCTTGCCTCAGATTCTGTCTGTTTAGCAGGGGTAATCTGATGTGAATGCGAGTTACTTGGCTGATGAGACACTGTGCTGAGACTCAAGAGATCTAGGTCATATTCCATAGTCTGATGCTGGTGCTTTGGCTGACCTTCAGGAAGCTTCTCACCTTCTAACATCTCAGGATAAGCATCTTTTCCATGGGGATCTTTAACGCACCTACGAAGTCATGAAATAAAAATGATCTCAATTACCTCTGTTTCGCTCTTTCTTGCCCGCTTGTTTTTTTTAATACCATGAATAATCCAAGTGAGTAATTCATATAATGCTGGAGGACCTAATGGTAGTATCAGTGATTCTGCAGATTGTCCCTTAAAAATAATTTCAATCTTTTTTAAACTCTTCCTTGGAAGAACAACATGCTGATCACCTCTGCTAATGAATTAAATTGCCCTCTACTCCTTCTGCTTCCCTCCACCTTCAGCAGGTCAGCACCTTGCCTGAGCTACCATTTCCAAATTGCATTTCTGACTCCCTCTGTGACTGAGACACATATTAGATACATCATGACACTTCCCACTAATGTGTGAGAAAAACTCTGGAAAGGTTTAATTTTCTAATAACTTCTGTTACAAATTCATTTCTAAACCTGTGGATTATGTCCTTCACAGGTGAGGTGAATAAATGCATCAGAATTCTTGTTATAATAATGCTGAATCCTATAATCTATTTTAGGGATGTATTCATCTATTAAGTATTTTTTGATCTAATTTAGATCTAATATTAATATAGAGAAAGAGACACCAAAAATACAAAAGCATATTTCCTATACGGCAAATTCCCTGAAGTTAATATCAAAACAAGAGGAAAATCACAGTCTCCATAATTAAATTAAGAAAACTGACAGGGTAGAAAATTAAAACATTGCTGGAACTACACTGGATGAAGCAGGATATACTTTATCAAGATGAGACTCAATTATTTTTTTCTTGTTACTACAAATGATAAAGAAGCAAGATTCTTGAAAGGTTTAGAGCAAAATGGTTCTTCCAAAATTAAGGTTTTCATATCTTCTGCATGTTATACTGTGCCTGATGTCTGATTATCAGCTATTGCCTTTCCTCACAGCTTCATATTGTGCATGTTGTTCAAAGTCATGAGTGATCTAATCTCTAATCGCTCCTGTCTCCATGATTTGAGCATTTAATTCTAGAATTCCATTCTCATATAAGTAAATAAAGAAAAATAAAAAGAAAAAAAACACAAAAAGAAGGAGTTCTGGTAGTAAATCTGAGACTTAGAAATGTAGAACAAATATTTTGTCAGTTTTTAGGGGAAAAGGAGGACCTTTTCCTACCACATGCTCAGTTTCAGATGTGAGAGAACTTCTATTTATGCTCTCCAACATTTGTGGACTTCAAGCCAGAAACGGTTTCCTTTTCCTTTTTTCCTTTTCCTCTTTTTTCTTTTCCTTTTCCTTGCTTTCTTTTCCCAACAGATGCTTTTACACATTTTGCCTGTGCATTTCAGTTTCTCATTCTAAATTACAATGCCCGACCAACACCCTGAAAAGTCATTGGAAGTGAGGAATACCAACAGGCTATAGATTCAGAAAACGCATGCCTCATTACAGACAAAATCTTGTCATCACAGTGGATGTCTTGAAGGAGACACAAGTAAATAATCTTTTCATAAAAACTAGAGCTTTTCATTAAAATTAATTGCACAGTCCAATCTATATTTCTCACATACCTTCAGGGACTTCATTAAGGCAATTAAATAGGAAAAAGAACTCCCTCCCCCCCCTCCCCCCACCTTGTTTCTTACCCTCTTATATGTGACTAAGCAAATTAGACATAATTTATATCAATATGATTATCTTAACTGGAAGTAATTTTTTTCTGTGTTTCTTCCTATGGTTTTGTTTCATAATCTGTGTATAAACAATCATTGTTTTTCCAACATGGAAGGCTATTTTCCAGGCACTATTGATTCTATTATCCACACACACACAGATACAGACTGTCACAGCATATTTTTTGACTTATAATTTAGTTGATTGTTTAGTGTTTCTGGTGAGCCTGGTACATCTAAGGCAGCAGGGGAACTGCTTGTCTGTATTTTCCCTGTAGCCTGTTGTGATGAGGAAGGCATTACTATATCATCTCTTGCAGGGGACTTTCATTTTGCCAACTGACTGCAAAGAAAATCTGTTCAAAGGATCATATAATTGGTTTAAGAGACACAGATCCACAAAAGCAAAAAAGGATATTTATACTCCTGAAAGTGTGTTGAAAGAAGGAAAAAAAAATAAAAATAGTAGCATATATATTAAACTCTAGGTAAAAAAATTATATTTCCTTGCAGACCATTCATTCAAACCCCTGCATTTTTTGTTGTTGGGGTTGGTTGGTTTTTTTTTTGTTTTTAAATTGTATTTTACCAAAGGCTTTTTGGCGTGATGTCCTGCAGACTCATGGCTGTCCTCCCCTGCAAGAATAATTGTACAAACCTAACCAAAGTCAGCTACTGAGGGGCTGACCCAGGAGATCCCCTTTTCCACCTTCATCCTTAAGATTATTTAAATTGCATATGATTGTTACGGATAGGATTATCCTGACTGATTCATTTATATCTGCACTCCTTTTCAGCAGTTTTGTTGCATGGTCTGTGAGTGACCACTCATTGTTTTTCCAATATGGATGGCTATTTCTGAAGATGGAGACTGCCATGTACACAGAAGCACACGGTTATAATAGATTCCCCTGTCTGTTGTTTATGTTCTCAGCTTAAAGTGATGCCAAGGTTTCTAAGTAAGCAGAGGAGCTGCTGGCAGAGGTCAGCTACTGATGGGTTGGCACAATGCAGAAGGTCGAACAGTCATCACCATAAATCGTCGTTGTGCTTTGTTGTCTGTGTTATTCTACATTATGCTTTGAGGAAGCAGTGAGCCTACATGTAGAGGAAACCCCTGGAAAGACAGGAAGAAGGTGCACATGTTTCAAATATAAAATGAATATTTTGCTGATAAATACTAAAACCGATTACTAAAAGGGTTCACCAAGAAACTCCTATGGGTTTCTTATGGGTACTCAATTCTTTAAGTGTGAACTGTAGGAGGGGTGTTCCTAAATCCTTAAAATTCATAACAGACTTGCCTAACACTGAAAGAAATGCCAGTGTTTGGAGCAGAGCATAGGAATACCTAGCTCAGCAGTCACTGGAAGTCAAAGATTTTGTGTGGAAGAAAAGCATTCTTCTGTGTTATTTTATAAGTTTACAGATCAGATACAGTTAGATGTGACAATAGATACAGTATGCAATGGCACCTTTGAGAATCATGAAAATTGTCTGGAGAAGAGAATTCAGCTGTAAGAAATACAATCATCATATCTGTTCTTATTCTGGAATAGTAGTCTGTGAATATTACCACCTTGCCAGGTACTCTTCAAAAGAAGGAAGAGTGAGAGGCACAAAACAAAAAAGAGAAAATGCAGGGGGGTTTTTTTGTTTGTTTGTTTTTATAGAGTGTCCATATGGTCATCTTTCAAAGCATATGGCAGGCATTTTGTCCTCATGTAATAAAGTGATTTTTGCTTTTATTTCCAAGAAATAGACACTGTGCACAAGATGTTTTTCATCAATTTTTTTTAAAAAACAACCCTCAATCCTAAAGCTAGATACTTAAACTTCTATTCATATACTTGTACAACTCATCACACCCTTATAGGAGGTTTAACCTTTAATAACTTAGCCTCCTCCAATTTGGCAACTTTGGGACTATCTAACATCAATAAATAAATTACCTTTGGTCTGGGAGTGTTTAATGAATGTTTGGAATGGAAGATATACGAGCCACTGAGAAAAGGAAGGACATGTAAATGTATTGCATGCATAATCAGACAAGTTATGACCTTTTGGCCATTTCCAGTCAAAGTAAGTGTACTTTTGAACATTAAACCAACAGAAACTGCAATTTAAAAAACTATGTGACTTCTGAATGAGAGGTTTCATAACTGTGGGGAAGGGGAGGAGGAATGAAAGTCTTTGCGACTACTTTTTAAAAGCATATAAGGCTAGACAAACTTTTCTGTAATGCTTGACCGGTGATATATTTGGACATGAAATCTGGCTTTCAGAGGCTCTCCTTATACATTTACAAATGCAAAGTGAATATTTTGTGTGTAGGCTGAAGCTCTTGTATGTGTGAATATCACAAACTTTGCCTTCAGGCAAAAATGCTTAAATAGACTCAGCATTAAAAAAATGACATTGTATTCCTTCCCCATGACCTGAATCGGGTATGAATCATCCTTTTTAACATTTTCATAAATGTAAATTAAATGCCAAACCATTCCAGCAGTCATTAGGAACAATTAAAAAGCAGTTAGTGAGTTTATGACCGAAGTCCATTAGACTGGCACAGCTCTGCACTGCATCAGCTTTACAGCACTGCCTATTGCCCTCAGTGCAGTTACACCAATATCATTCTGGCACAGCAGAGACACTATCTGTTTCTTCAACATATAGATGGGCAAAAATTTAGAGCTATTCCTTAAAAGTTTTTTTAACCCTGTCATCTTTCCTCTAATTCACAGCGCTCTTTTCAACATGGCTGACTGATTCAAATGGGTGTAAACATTCCTTCGGATGTATTAACTGGGTGTACAGCTTGCTTGACCTCATTACATATTTTATTCAGAGCATTCTTGTTAGCTATTCAGCTCTCACACTGGTGGTATTTGAGCTTTTTCTGTTCCCCTAAGTTTCTAATTCCCATAAGTACTGACTCACCACCATGCTACTCTAACTTCCTACTGTGTGCAACTTTGCTATAGTACATAGACATAGGTGCAAAAGTACTGGAGTGATAAATCATGTCTGTCATGCATGAGTTATACTTACTTTGGGTAACCAATGAATATCCTGAGCAATGTGAAATACATGGCTTTAGTGTTTAATGTCCGATGTATTTATACCCTAGTATGGAAATCACATCTCATATTAATCACTTTTTATTTTACCACAGGGATATAAACAAACATTAAACTTAATCCTCTATGCTAATTTTTGTTTAGTATAGACTTTTTGCTAGTCTTTAATTCTTGAGTAACTTCTCATCTTGGACTTTAGAAAGTCTTTTTCTTCTGTCCTGGTGACTGCAGCAGCAGAGGGGTTTTCATAGAGTTAGATTTCCCAGCTCTGTTCTTGATAACAGACTGTATTAAATATGATTTTCATGTTCTTTAAAGCCCCAGATTTACCACTTTGGTTTCCATGTTACCATGCTTCAAATAAACAAACAAAAACAATACCAGAACAGAACAGTAGGACAAGCACACATGGAAGGTTTCTCATTGAGAAGTATAGAGGAACCCTAATTTCTGCAGCTGGATGAGAAAATATTTTAAAGGAAGAAAATTATAGTTTTGAGTGGGACTCTCCAAAACTCTTGGCAGAGATCTTATTAAAGATAAGGAGAAAATAAAATATTAAAAGATGTTAATAGTTGAATACTGAATTTTCCTTGAAGGCTACAGTTGGGATCTGAATGGGCTAGAAAGGCAATATTTCTCTTTCAGTATGAAAAAGTTTCACCTACAGAAAAACCTTGATCCATCACTTCAGATAGCAGAGTCACTTACAGAACTTGCTCCCATCTTTATTGTGTGTAGATATTTTTCCAAAGGAGGCGGCTTTGTTATTTTCTAATCCTGCTTTTCTCAGATAGTGATAAGGACCACATTATGAATGAAATCAGGAAGTGTAAAGAAAGCATTTTGTATCGAGGGGAAAATACATGTTTCTTCAGATTTCGCTAAGGCAAAACAAGCCTGAACAAAGAAGCTTATGATTCTGAAAGCTGGGTTTGCTTCCTTTAGCATGACTGCTCCAGGGTGGTAAGGAGACCTTTCTGGTTGCCTTTTTTTTTCATTTCCCTTCAGCTAGAATATGATTAATTGCTAAAAGGGAAAGGGAAAAAAAAAGCATTTTCTTTGATTAAACTGGTGCTGAGCATATTTATGGTCTCAGTCTGAAAAATAGGAAGTTCAAAATAGAAATGTTTTGTGATTCTAGTGATAGGTTGTTATCTTTGTTCTGAGAACAGATTGAAAGCCATTTCACCTTCCCTCCTTAGGCTTTTCCCTTTATTGATATACAATAAACATTTCTGTCAAATAAACAGATTTGTCAGGATTTGCTAGTGAAAATGAGTACAAAGGACTGCACTGTTTTATGGGCCAGAAAAAACCATCTCTGTCCTGTAAAGTGACATTTCCCATCATTCAGTGGCCTCTGCAGGGCTTGCAGTCAGGTTCTCTTCTGTTTTCAGGGTATCAGTGGGGAACCAGTCTTGCACAGCCCACCCTGGACTGTTGAATTTCCTCATTTGTTCTCTTCTTCCTCTGGTGGAGGAAGGTCCCATGTGTGTTGGGCATGTGACTTGCCTACCTACTAGGTGATAAGTACTCCTACTATAGTTCTCCCTGGGAAGGAAATCGAGGTGGCCCAAGGTCTGCAGGCAGGAATCATGACCTCAAAAAGCGGGTAAGAAAGAAACCTGAAGCAGATATACTCCTGTGCAATTTTGCTGGACTCTTACGTTTCATCTGTTATGGTAATGATGGCTGTGAGTTTTGCTGTTCCTAAAATAAATATTGTCTGAAGGATGGTGCAGCTGCCTCTCCAACATGAGCAGGCTCAGACGGAACTTTCCAAGTGGTTACTGGAAGAGATGAGTAGACTAGGCAAGACTAGAAATTTCAGTTGGAAGGTACCTATACAATGGTCCAGTCTAAATGTGGCCAGTGGCACCTCACCCTCTCTAAGTCAAGTGCTTGCAAATGCCTAGGAAATCATGGTGTGTGAAGAGACTCATGACACCACCAGAGCAGTAAGATTTCAATGAAAATCAAGTCCAGTTTAGTCCTTTGAATAAAGGTATAATTTCCAGTGACAGAAAAATTCTCTTTCAAGTAGTAGGAAATAACTTTTATGGCTTATTTTGTCTGCTTGCCACTCATTTCTGCAATATGGGGTGTTACTAATTAATATAGTTATGTATTATTAAAATACTTATTATTATTAAAAGATACATTTGTCTATGGAAAGTATTTCTAGTCCATTTAAATTAAGCAGAATACACAGCTCTCCAAGAACTGTAGCCTAATATGGCACAGTGAGGACTTAGAAGTTTTGATTTTTTTTCATTCATCTTCCAGTCTTTGTACTGATGCCTGTCCTCATTTATAAGTTTCCATGCAGCTGTAAAACTTTCACCTTCATGCTGTGGTGGTATAATTTGTCAGACTTAAGGACACACTTTCAAACCTGTTTGTTCTGATTACAGCTACTGTTAAAAAAACCAGTTCTGAATACCCAGGAAAGAACATCTTAGTAATCAGTTGTAAGTCATGCCTGTTTTCTTGCTAACTGTTCTTGTTTTCTTCTCTATAGGGAAGAGTGTTATTTTTATGAGAAGTTAAACTTTAGTTAGTAAATGCATCAGCATAACTTGATTTGCCATGTGGCTGTAAGAAAAGCAACACAAAGGCCAAAACCAATTTTCGTTTTATGCACACATTAAAAGTCAACCTGCAGCCTTTTCCACTTCACTAAAGGTCGCGCAAGTACAGTACATAACTTTGTGTTTTGAGCTTTTAGATGGAACTGATTTAATATCTTTTAGTTGCTTTTCATGGTAGAGTTACCACTCATCACAGCTGAGTGCATTCTTTAGACCAACTAATCATCTGATTTGATCTTTTATCATGGAAAACAAGTGAATATTTATTTTTTATTTTATTTGATAGTTCAGCAGTCTGGGAAGGAAGAGGAGAATTGGTTGTTTTAGAGTGTTTGGATGAAGGGAGGAGCTGTGTTTAATCAGCCAGATTTATGAAGAGGATGCCAGTGTAAATGTTGGAAACAGTCCATGTGTAATACCATGGTTTGACCCCAGTTAAGCACACAAGGCATGTCTCATCTAGATTGAAATTAGAAAAATGAAGGTAGTTAAATTAAAGAAGGGATAAAGCTGATCTGCGAACACTTGTGGATAACTCTCTGCTCCCTAACTCTTACGACTGCCTATCAGCTTTTGTTTCTTAAGGCTATTCACAAGTATTCACACATTCCTTCTGTGGTTTTATGTCAGTACAGATTTATGCTTTAAAAACAGAAAATCTCCTTCCTGCACTGATACAACATGTTTACAAATTTCATGATGCTCATTAAATGTCTCTCATTATGAAATCCAGGAAGGAGACATACTTGATTTTTTTTTTCCAGGCATTCAATCTTAATCCCATCAAGGAAGGAAAAAAAAAATCAGAAACAAGGGAAAGATAATTTCCTTATTCAGGTGTTCATAATGCATGAGAAATAATTGGCTCCTTCCTGCTTTCCCTCAGTACTCTGTGATTTTAATTTGGTTTTAGTACAGTGCTTGTCATAATAATCTATAGACTGATAGCCTCAGAGAGTGCTTTTAACTTTGTAGACTTACTAAGATACTTGGTACTCGAGTTTTCTTTCTACTACTTGCCATTTGCACTTATATTCAACATTGTAAGAGAACTTATTTGCCAGGCTCGACCATTTGGGATTCTTTTCCTTCTGATTCCTGCAGGCTTTAGAAAGACTTCAGCTTACAAATATTTTTTTTCCCTGATCTATGACACATTATGATTTCTTCAAATTTATTCGAATTGGTAAATAGATATCAAAAGAGCTTTTATTCTTAAAGGTGTGATCACTGACAAATCAAAGTCAGTATCTTATACTAGAAGTTCAGTTTTGATGTTGGATTTCCTCTGTGGTTGTAACTAGTGGTGTAACTTATGCAGGGGGATCCTGGCAGCATTAATACATCTCTTTCAAAACCTAATTAAGTAATCACTAAGGAAGCAGAGGTCTTCCAATTTGACTTCAGTGAGAGTGGGTTCCAGGCCCCAGAGAAGGATTTTGTTAATCCCATGAGGTACAAGCAGTCTTAAGAACCGGTAAATAAACAAGACAGAAGAATATAAGGAAAATGTATTTGCTGAAGATTTCAGATACAATTACCTACACCATGCACCTATTTTCTTATCAAGAGCATATAGTTCATAGAAAGAAGACCTGGCAACTTTCAACAACTGTATTTGTAAGTTACTTGATATAAAAGCCGAAGTCCCTACAAAGTCATGTATATATGGAATACTGAAAAGCCAACTGGTGCAATTGTTTTGTTAAATGGAACAGAACATATGGATATTCTAATTCACATGCTTCAGATGTTTGCAAGAATATAAAAACTTCTAGGACAATAGAGGAATAGTGGCTGTGACCTACATGACTACAGAGCCAGGTAAATTCTTGTGTGGCTGTTTATCAGATATTTTCTTATCTGTTAGAGTAGATTTTGTGGCATTATTTTTATTACATTAGTTTGTTTCTTGTGTAGGTTGTCAGAAGGATCACTGTTTTCATTAAAGGAAGATGACAGGAGAAGAATTAAGAGTTTACTCTTCTGAGAAACAATTGCGTAGGTCTCTCTCAGGAAGCCAAAGTGTCTGTTAGTTCTGCTTCCTCACTCAACATTTCATATCTATCTTCTGCACTCACTTAATAGATAAAGAACAGAAAAATCAAACAAAAAAAGAAAATACGTGAACATTTCCCCAGCCTACTGCTTATATAAATATACATATACCCACAAATATTTAAAGGAAAATTTATTAAGTGATTTCTACAGTTTCCCTGTAAATTAGGTACTCTGATGCTAAAACCAAAGGCTCTCTTATAAAACAGTGTGTGTGGAAAAATACACCCAAAACAGCTTGGGCAATCTTAAAGAGTCTTTTCTGTATAGGCAAGCATCTAACCTACTTTTTTTTCTGCTGTGTGAAAAACAATGAAACAAAACAAAACAAAACAAATTTCACACTGTTCCATATCTGAATGGAATAAAACACCATACAGATTTTATTTTTGAAAAATCTGTTTTTTCATGGGTAGTCCAGTTACTATAATAAGTGAAATGCAGATATAGATTTGAAATTAAATAACTGCAATTTCACACTGCTAGGACTCAGTTGCTACTAAACACCTAAAGAGAAAAGGGGGTTGCCCAGCTTGAGTACTTCTTGGTATACCTTTTGAGATGACAACATAGTGCAAGGAAAGGATGGATCTGTAGGTGAAAGGAACTCTGGCCTACACAGACACTTCCTGTCCAGCAAACGGTGGTTGTACTTTACAGAAGACAGCATATGAAGTGGCTGACAACATTTGGCCTTCCCTACTCTTAATCCATAAATGTCTTTACCACCACCTTCACTAGAGCAGCTGGGCAAATCTGTGTCGATATTAAAGGTGCATACAGAAATGCAATGGGAAGTTTATTCTTCCTCTGTGAAGTTTAGAAATACTTACGGTATCGGTTTTATTCTTTGGTAGTGATACCTGAAGAGAAAACATTTGTAGCAGAAAATTTAAAATGCCTCCAAGGATGGCAACTCAACCACACTTCAGCCTCTTCCAATGCTTGAAAACCCTTTCAGTGAAGAAATTGCTGCTAATATCCAATATAAACCTGTCCTGTCATAACCCTGCCTTGTGAGTAGCAACTGAACACATGGTAAATGTAGAAATGTTTCTGTTACAAATGTTTTCTCTTCACGTATCACTGCATGTAGATGTGGTGCTTAGGGATGTGGCTTAGTGCTGGGTTTAGCAGTGCTAGTTGATGGTTGCTCTCAGTGATCATAAAGGTTCTTTCCAACCAAAATGATTTTATGATTCTATTAGATGGCTTTTTCATTTAATTTACATATTATAAAAGATGAAATGCAACATTTTCAACACTTTCCTTGTGAAGGAATTGACACAGTACCCCTGGAAATCAAAGTCCTAACCAAAAAACACAGTTGTGTTCAGTCCTCCATGATTCCCATGTGATGACAGTGAAATTCACATTTCGTTTGTGGTATTTCTATTTAATGAGAACATAGCAAAATAGCTATTTATTTATTTATTTATTACGCTGAGAAATCAAATCTTGAATATAAAAGCATCTCTAGCCCAATCCATTTCCATAACGGTTATCCTCCAGTGTTATACACCACTTGCAGCAAGGCCACTCAGTTCTGCCATCTCTGCCACTTGCAACCTCCCTTACGAAAATCTGCAGTTTAGTGCTTTATTTTTTAACTAAGGTGGCACGTCTCCAGCTTTGTGCAGTTACCCCCCAAAGGCAGTAAGGATGCTAGCCTGAATGATATTGTGTCCCAGAAGATGGTGCTGTTGATATTAAGTACTCATATACAAACACCTTATTTAAAGGTTTTATTTAACCAAAGGGGAATTTTTTTCTTCTTGGAAAATGTAGAGAAGGGCGGTGAGTAATGTCTCCTTTCTGAGAGGCACCTTACCACCAGCAGAGCAGGTCAGGGTCTAACGTGTCCATCTTTATCTCATTGCGTCTCTGAAAAGAAGCTAATGTGTGATGTCTTTGCTCTACCTCCTTCTTCACATCCCTTTACAGTTTTAATGAATGTCTTTATAACCTACAATAAGGTCTCCAAAGTATTCAATTCTGTTGGAAAGAGAAATAATGCCAGACAGTCTTTAAGAGACCATCTGACAACACATTTATCACGTGTTTGATTCCTAAAGACTTTTCTGTTCAGTGATTTCCCCTTCACACCTCTACATCCTGCTGCAACTAAGACAGTTGCTGAGACTCTCAGTCACATCACTATTGCAGAAGAAAAGCTGTGTAGGACTTCCTTGTGTTAGTCAGTGGTTTATACTGGTGAAAGTGAAAACCCAAAGTATGATTAAACTTGATTTCAAGGTATGCTGTATTTTTCAAGGTAATACAGTGTATTTCAAGGTATACTAAAACTATCGTTGATCTCAGTATGCATCAAACATTAATCCAAAAGCTCTTAGGTTTTTTTGTTTTGTTTATATACTCCCACTAGTTCAGGGCAGTGGCAGTTTTCATTTTAAAGGCTTTGATTCAAATATTATACTTTCCTTAAATATATGCTATCTGTCCAGTTCATATGTTGTACTTGACATAAAACACAAAGTTTTTCTTTTATTTCACAAATCTGGACACTTGATGTCAAAAAAGTATTTGGATTTAGAAAAAAAATAACCAACGGGAAAAAAGGATAGGTCCACATTTAAACTGAAGGCCTACCGGAAAAAACATCACAATAAAAAGGAAGACTCTTGCAGATTTCTCTACATATTGGGTAAGATTTTTTGAGTTTCCATCACATGGTAATTTTGAGATTTTTTTCAATATGGGATGCTAATTGTGTCTGATGCACAGGATTTTTGAAAATATTAAGTTCACACACATCAAGCAAGTTATGTATTACTATTTTGAAGAACTCAGAAACTCAAAAACATTTTTGTGTGTCCTTTGGACTTCTTTTCAATGAGGCCTTAATATGATGATTGATGTGAAGAACTGCCAGAATATATCCTTATTAGATTTTAGCGTACTTACCAGAGGAGTTAAGAAACTGCACCCTGTCATATTAAGAAAAAGACGTGCCAATGAACACATTTCAGATAATGTATCCTTGTTACACAACTAAAACTGTGCATGCTATGAATATATTAAGAATAGGATCTGCACTTGAGCTGAATCTACTGCCAGGCGAGGAGTGAAATGCCCTACGTCTCCCACTGGAACTCCCTTTGGACTGGGTACTTCTCTGGCAGCTCATACTGCACAATGACTAGCACAGTTAAGCTCTCATTGGCATCAGCAAAAGTTCTAGTATCAAATATTAAAAACTAATTTTAAAAGTCCACAAAACTCAAAAGTCCCTGCAATCTGCTCTGACAAAACAAGTCTTAAATAGTCTTCCCAATTCAACACCAGATTCTACCTTTTCAACAGTCTTCAAAGGAAAATAAAGAAGACGAAAGATTCCTTTAAATTAATCCTCTGGCTTGCTTCTGCTCCCTGCAGAGAGTTCTCTGGGGATGCTAGCCACATGGGTGGAGAGGTGGTGATTTCAGTGGAGGCTACTCAGAAAGTAAATTAAAACCCTAACTGCGCTTTCAATATTCCTTTGTACTGTGCTGCTTAGATCTATCCCATGATTACCACCCTGCAACCCCAAACACCTACCTGTAAACACCACTGCAGTCCACAGGGAGCTATACAGAATTTTTCCTATGATGAATTTGTCTGTTTCTTAAGGAAGTGTCCAGTCTCCACTGTCAGACAGAAGTGGCACTAAGGGGTTCTACCAACACCCCCATGATCCTAGGGCTCATTAGAAATTAAGGTGTTCAAAGCTTATTTTTCATATATATATGAAAAGAAATGTCTGAATGTTTTTATGGGTGAATCTTTCCCTGAATGCTTTATCCTGTGAAGAAAAACAATGGAAAAAAAATCAATGCTATTTTGTGAGACAACCCTGAGTATTGCATTAGGGTTTCCCCTGCCTTTTTAAGGAGAAGAGTGGGGAATAAAATAATAAGTCTCTTCAGAAACCCCATGGAGTTCCAGCATGTAAGGCCAGGCAGCCAGTTTAGCTCTGTGGACAGCAATCTTTAGAAGACAACAAATAAGATCCATAAAATGCCAGATGTACTTCTGCAGAGACTGTCCCACTGTTGTCACTGAGAGGATTTTTGTGGTGCTTGGTATGCAGTGAAGCCTTCCCTGGTCTGGCAGAAGCTTACGGCGCTGTTTGGTGCTTAGATCTGTGCCTTCACTCACAGCTTAACATTTAGGCTCCAGGAGTTTAGTCAATGTCTTCTAGGAGATCAGAAACAAGAATGTCCTTTGTACAGAGCAAAACAACTCAAGTAAATGCAAATATTAAAGAAAAATGTATTTGTACATGTGCAAGTACCTGAATTCCTCTGATGAGAAATGTGTCTTGGCAAGTGCTAAAAAGTGAAGTCATAGGGTGTGTCATGTTATCTAGGCTTAGTCCTTAATACCTCCCAGCTGGTAATAGAAACAAGCCTTCTTCCCTTTCCGTACCTATTGTTCCTTGGTATCCATCCAAAAGGCAAGAAGCCCTTGCCTTTTTCCACCCTCTTGGGCCTCTGGACACTGCCTGTTAATGGAAATGGAACGGGTCTGTTTTCAACACGCATCAAGGCTGATCATATCTGTGCCAGGCCCCATGCAGCCAGGCCTTGAGAGGGCTCTGGTCTTTATGGGTGAAAGTGAGAGCGAAGGAGAGTGAGAGCCTTTGTACTTCCCCTCTCCATCAGTAATTCTCACCAGGGCCATTTCAGCTGCAGTTAGCACCCCTGTCACATAATAGCTACTCAGCAATTTCTTCTGATCTCATGTACATAAACCCCTTGAGAACAGTAGTGCTGATTCCTCTTCTTTTCAGAGACAAATATCATTACCTATTTTCCTATATGATCCCTATATGATTGCTCTGCTTCATTACCCATTTTACAGTTGGATTTCAAAAGAGAAAGTCAGTTAATAAATCTTAATCTAATGAATCATTCAAATCACCCAGCTACTTGGCTGCTGGCTCTTTTCTCACACTGACCATTTGTCATAGTGTTATTTTATATATTAAGATATTTTGGTCTTTGGATCATAAAAGGTTGCTAAGCAATGTATGTATTTACCCCAGAGGAAAGGGATAGTCTGCTGCTTCAAAATATTCTTGTAGTTTAAAATATACTTGTATTTAAGAAAGAAGAGCAAATAAACAACCAAAAAACCCTTTCTTCCCGTCAGGTAGCACAAATTATATTTGAAGGCCTATAATTTATTCTTTCAGCAAAGATCCTTTCTATTTCTTTGCTTGTGTGTGATTTTGATCTTATAGGGGAATTATTTTCCCAGACTAGAAAGTATTTGCAGATAAGAAACACAACTCTTACTTTAACTACTTTATCTTCCTGTCTTCTCTCTCCTTTTCTCTTAAGCATTCATTGTAGAAAAGAACATTCCTCTGATATGACATCTTACCATGCAGAACCCAAGCAACAGGATCCAGCTTCTCGAATACTTAAATATCGGGTACGCAGTTGTTTTTCAGCTTATTAGAAATGCAAGATGTCCTTGTGTATTGGTGTAAGCATGATGAAAGCCTGAAGCACCTCTGGACATAGCTTCTTTAAGCAGTGACTTCTTTAAGGTTGTGCACTCTTTAGAACAGGACCCATTGGTAGGCTGGAACACATCTTTCTGTGTTATTGGATGGGTTTTTTGTTAATTTTACCCTGTCCTGTGCTCTGAGATTCTGCATCTGCTCCGGAACCATGGGGGCATCTACTTTGGGCAATTACTTTCAGAGACCTATAGCTGATGAGCAAGAAAGTAATAATCCACACAAAGTTACTAACCGTGTGAAAAGAAACTGATAAGAAACAAGCAGCTCCCTACTTTACTATGCTGGATGTGATGTGGATTTTATGAAAGTAGGTTGTCTTTAAAGAACACTGGCATTAGGTCTCACTGTTTTTTCCACTTACTCTTAATTTCTGTCAAACCTGAGAACTGCAAGAATGACAGTAAAATAAAACAAAGCACACATTTGTCATTGTCTCAGCTCATAACAGCACATCCCTGCCACCTTTCTAAAGCTGCAGGGGTTGATATGGTGCAGGGAGCCCTGCAGCTGTGAAAGCAAGCCTGCTGCGTTTGGCAATAGTGGAATCTCAGCTGGGGTGTCTCTGGTCTTGTGAAGCTTCTTGAGCTATTTGCGACCATTTTAAAATGTCATTTTGAAATTTCTTTAAAAAATCCAACAACAACAAAACAAAGCCAACAAACCAACAAAACCCCCCAAATTTACCTTCCTAGTGGGGGTGTAGGGAGTAAGAGGACAGTGGCATTTGATGCTTTGTCACATAACATTTCTACATGGAAGAAGTCTTATTATCCAAACTAATTTTTCTTCATTCAAAACACTTTGTCCAGCTTCAGTGATTGTCTGATGTGTTACTATCAGGCCTTACAATACTGATGAGTCACAGGTGCAGAATCTGTATTAAGGGCATGAATTTTATCATTTGGTGTCAGTGCCGAAGCTCCAGATAGCCCAGGACTTAATATTAGTGTCCCAGTGGGAAAAGAACATGCTGCCTGTTACAGTGTTGGATCCCAGATATGGCACGCAGGTCACAACTGAGATGTAAAATTTAGATTCAGATTTGCCTTTGGATTGCTAACTGTCCTTCCTTTTCCAAATACCTTCTTCTGTACTTGTTACAAATTCTGCTCCGGAAGATTTAATTGTGGTGTTTCTTCTAAGAGCTATTTCCTGCTGGGTTCTTCAGCTGGTGTGCAGTTTGGCATGGAGTTGATGATGAGCTTTACTCTTTGCAACAAACAGGTATTATGTCAGCTCACATACTCTGTGACTTCCTTTCTAACTCCTGCGTGGTTAGGAAGAGGTGAAGCCATAAAGGTGTAGGGCAGTTAATGTGCACAATCTCTCATATCACAGAAGATCCATTGGGATTATTCCTCTCGATGTGTATCTCGATGTATATGCACCAGCCTTGTTATTGATTGTATCCACAAAACAAATATTAAAGAGGGAAAAAAAAAAAGGAAAAGCAACCAGCAAAACAGTACTTTCTTGATTTGCTTTTATTCAGAATAAGTTTACGATCAAGTTCTATTCTCTGTTTCATCAGTATGTATCTACTCCCTCACTGATACCTTGTCCAAAAAACCTGGAGTCACTGTGTTTTATTTATGTGACTGAGAGAAGAACTTAGGCTGCTCTGATCAGAAGATATTCTATATTTCAGTGTAGTTGCTAATTCACCTGGGGACAAGGCAGTGGATTAGCTGAATTAAATTTACAGAGCCAAAGAGAATTTTACAGTGATTATGACCTTAGCCTACAATATATTTTGATCTCTGTTGTTTTCTTCTCCATTTGGTTCCCTGGAACCATTAAAAACATTGTTTTATACCTACCAGACAGAGTGTACAACACTGGCTATTTTCAAACCTGTACTGAAATAAACCAATCTTGTTCTTTCTCCTATGTACATTATTCTTTTTTTATCCATTACAGGACATTGCTTACCTTTCTTGCCTGAATGCTTTTCTAAAGTCCTCCAGTTTTAACCAGATAAATTTGAATTAAAATTATTTTTTCCAAGGATTTTGTAGCTACAATATTTGGTTTTCTAAGGGAGTAAAGCTTACATGATCATTTCTCTGCATGTGGACTAGAAAGTGAGAGAGAAAAGGAAATAAAGAAAATCCAAAAAAACACTTATGAAGCTTTTAGCCAGGTTAACTAAATTTGACATAGTGGCTAGATACTAAAACTGCTCTTGGGTTTGTGTTAAACTACCTGAGGAAAAGCACAAAGTGGAAGCCACACTTGTGATGAGCCTCTGATACTACTCTAAAGATTGGTTGGTGCACTCACAATAGCAACAACCATCAGGAAACCTTAATAGTCTTTTTAAATCTTGCTGTCCACGGAGCTTTGACTTTTCTCTCTTATGCAAGAATATTTGTCTGCTCTTCCTTACATAATGTGTCTGCCTGTAGATGTTTCCAGCATAAACCTCTTGCACCAAAAAAAAAGCCAGATGGTGCCACTTATCCTCACAGCTTAATGCAATCCATCTTTAACATTAATCATGAGACCTACTGGCAGCACTGTGAGTAGAGTACGATGAAGTTAGAAAGCCCTGCTCCACTGAACTCTATGGCAAAATTCCTTTTTGCATTAATTGTGCCATAATTTTGTCCCCCGAGAGGGAAGGGTAGAATTTCAGTGAGCGTGTTCAGGAGGATTAGCCTGTAATCCCTTCCAAGGAAACCCGAGTGTTTGCTGTTACAGTGTGTGTGTTTTTAAATTAAGCCGCTTCTGCTATGGAGAAGGTGAGGCAGGGCACTATCCCGCTGTACAGCAAAAAGCCAGATTTTCTTTGTAGCTTTAGCAAAAAGTCAAGAGTGAATTTGGAGGAACTGTTCTGCATTATAAATGGGACCAGCTGCTGGGCCACACTGATTGTGCTCATATTAATGTTACACTTACAGAACAGGGTGATTGTACTGGGTTGCAGGACAGGGAAAATTTTGCCAGACTCTTTTGGGGGAGCAAAACTGGCTGTGTGAATATGGCAAAGAACAAGTAACCACCTTGTAAGTACAGTTGTAAGGCGCTTTCAGCAGCTGCCAGTGCAGCCTGATGAGGTATGTGTAACAAAGCACAAGCATCTTTTGGGAGCATGGTAATGTGGAGAAGGAATGAAATGCATTAAGTACATGGCTTACTTAATGGCTTACTCTTGAATGGGATGGACTACTCATTTAAAATGAAAACCTCTTTTCAGGTAGCAGAGACAAAGAGTCACTAGTGAGTTGTACTGTACTTGGCAAGCCAAACCACACAGGTTAACAATATTATGAGAAAAAATTTCTTGATGGCTTCAGCTCTGTAAGCAGTAGCACGGGTAAAGGCCCAATTAATCAATATAGATGTGTCATAGATAGAGAGATGCACTGTTTTAATTGTCCGTAGAAAGAGAGTACATATGGCTGTGCAGCAGTGTTGTGAATAAATTAAGCTGCGCGTCTCTCTTAATATCTCTGGCTGATGTACACATGTGCATAGAACATACAGATATGTTAGAAATCTGTACTTGAAAAGGACCCTTTGCCATCCAGTCCAGCATCTTGCTATTACATGAACCAAACTAAATAATTTAATTCACAAGCTGCTCAAACTTCAAAACTTCATCTTAAAATTACATAGTTATACTCTTGTACTCAATGCACATGAAAAAGCTGCTCCAAGACAGCTGAGTCCAGGCAGTACTGCTCGAATATTCAGAAAGCATCTTCTCCTAGGTTCCTGCCTAAATATATTCACAGGCCTTTCGTGTCCATCTGTCAAACAGCAACCTTTATCTTGAATCATTTCCATCCCTCTGATTTTTCATACAGAGCAATTAGATCTTCTCTCATTCTTCACTGTGCTAACAAAATAACCCAAATTTCTCAATTTAGGCTAAATAGATGCCTTTATCCACTTCTCTCCTTACAACCTCCTTTGTTTATTGTTCTCTGTTTCTTGTACTGCTCAGCTATCTAAGGCTTTTGCTTCTGTCGGTCCCACCCTCAATATGATTTAGCAATTATCCACTTGCTGTGATTAGTGATAGGAAATTTTTGTCATACCTTCAGCTCTTGGGCTACCCAGAAAACACAGACTAAAGCAAACTCTGTAAGCTGCTGCCAAATCATGCACCTTCAAGCTACAGCCAAAGAAACCACTAAGAAAGAGGAAAACGAAAACATTCACTTATCTCAAGCAATAAGGATTGTTCGTTCCTAAGAGTAAGTCCTGCGCACACACTTCTGCTTTCAGGGATTCCCTGAGTTACAGCCTTGCTGAGAATTTGGTATGAGTTGCACCACAGATAATATCTCTGAGAAACGTTTTGGAAAGTCTGCCTAGGTAAACATGCTTTACACTTTTGTGTTATTTATTGATGCTTCTTTAAGCAATTATTGATGAGGTCTTGTGGTTCCTATGAGGATCAATTCAGTTCATAGAATGAGTAATTTTAAATTCTTATTTAATATATATATATATAATTAAAAATAACCTGATCTTTGCCTCTGTTCAAAAATCTACAGGAAAAACCCGCAAACAAAAAATATAGAATCATTTGGACAAGGGGTCCTGAGATTCAACCTTGAAATTCATTTTTTCAGAATTTGGGTTTTTGGGGTTTTTTATGTCTTCCCATTTTATTAATAAAGTCAATAAGGAAAAAATAGATAACAAAATTAATTTAACTACAAGGACTTAAACACAATTCCTGGTATACCCTAGCTGAGGTCTGCTGTGCCTTATATGATGTTTAATTCACTACTAATTGATAGTTAGATGAGAAGGTACTAACCTTGAATATTAAACCTATTACTATGGTATACACATTTCAAACAATAGATAAGGCCAGGACATGGTATGCATATATAAAATTTTGGTTCAGCCTTGGTTCTTGGATGTGTAAGAGTACATTTACTTACTCTCAATCTCTACTTTCTTATAGAAATTGATTTGAAAAGCAGCCTGTTCTCACCAGTATTTGTTTAGGTATATATTGCTACAGACAGTGACTGCTCCTGTAGTCTAAACATTAAATTCAACCACCTTAAATCTCTGGGATATTTTCTGAAGAAATTATTCTTAAAACTCAGGGGAGTGACTATTACATTAGTAGATAAAGGAATTTCCTTAAAACAGCTTAGTTAAATATACGCTACTTACCTTAAAAACGTAAACTCCTCCTGCTTATCTCTACATCTCTACTGATGCAAGGCTATAGATGATTTCACTCAGTGTTTTAAACCTCAAAGGATAGAACCGAGCCCTTAACACTGATGTAGGTATGTTCCCTAGACACCTTTTCTTACGATTTTTCTAAAGGCTAAAGGCAAAAGACAAAAGGACTACTTTAATGATAACTATGTGTCTTAACTACCTTATAATTCCGTTGTAGCAATTTAATACTTATTACTTCTATCTCCAGTTGGAAAATGTGCTGCCTGGGGCTCACGGTTCATCCCAAACAGCACCAGCCTAGCTTGCTGCCATTTCCTGATGTGCTCTGAATGACGATTGTGCTTCATTAGTGCTCAGACGCCATCTCCTTTCCTTCTTAGCTGAGCCAGCTGATAACTCTGTTGGCTGAACAGTTTTAGCTCCAGTCTGGCAAAATGGAGTTGACAACTCCCATTTGAGTCACTTGCTCTGTATATTAAAGGACTAAATTCTGCTCTATGTACCTTCATTGGGTGAAGAGGTACAGGGAAGGGCAGAATTTGGCCGTGAAAAACAAAACTCTTGGGGAGAAAACCTGTCAACTCTTGTTTAGCCCCATATTGAGGGGTGTCAAGTCGCTACTTCATAGTCATCCTGTTTCTGTCACTCCTCAACAGACCAGCTCTCATTTGTAACCATGGAGAGTATAACCCTTGCCACCGCTGTGAGGTTGTGATTAAATATTGAGTAAATACAGTTTCAGGTTGTTAGCTTCAGGGAAGCTGCAGAGGTGTAAATGAGAACAGGATTTGGTCCTCACAGCTCAGAAGGAGCCTTGTAAAGAGGCACTGTCAACAACATTTTGGCCTAAGTATTGGCAGAGTTGTCAAGATAATGTTCATCATCTGTTCTTCTGTCACTGCTCAGCAGCAGAGTTATTTCAAGTACTAAGCAACCTCCACTGCTGCTATGAGATCACTATTTAAATCAGAAGTAAATAGCACTTTATGAGCCTCAGCAGGTTTCAATGGGGTATCACTGAGAGCCAGGCTCGACTGGTAATGTGAACTGTCAGCACAAACTTCTCAAGTTCATCATGTCCCTATGCAGAATCCCACACTCTGTTCCAGAGCTACTGAGGCAGCTGAAAGAGGTGCACAAGAGCTCTTTCCTTAAGGAGACACTTTTGTCTGTTGTGTTGCCACATAAGCTGCTCTTGGGTTGGTGGCAGATGAATTCAGGGGCAGAAAGAAAAGCCATGATTACTGTTATGATTTTGATATAACTGCCTGCCTTTGCTTATTTTGTAAGCCTACGTAAAATGAGCGTTTTATTCCACTAAAATTGTAAAAAAAAAAAGTTCTAACATAACAATGAGGTTGTCAGGGAAAGAAAAAAGGAGAGAATCATACCAGGTCATTTGGATGCTTTACCTGCTCTTCCCAGAGAGGTGCAGGAAGAAAACAGAAGTGTTTTATGAATTCCTGACCTGGGAATTTCCACAACATAGAGATATTTCCAGAAAATATATCAGCTGAAAATCCTGCATTTATAAAACTCTTGTGTCTTCCTCATTGCCACCTGGATTTTGTAGATGCACATAAAGGCAATGGAAAACTGTCTTGAGATTAAAATAACACAACTTAGCAAATGAGCCAGGAGATGGGGATTAAACAATACAGATACAGCGTCCTTTTTCAAATTGGCTTCTTGTACAGGTTCTGTATTGCCTAAAGTATTTGACATTTGCAATTTTTCCTGAATATTAAATCATTTCAGGGCCCAAGTACAGAAATAGAGGCTGAATCAAAGATACTAATATGCTTAAACAAACCAGTGACAAGCTGAGTTTGCTGACTGGATGCATTTAACCTGTGTGGTAATAAACAACACCAAAGTCATATTATTGTTCTTTCCTTGAAAGAAAAATAAAATTAATTCAGAATTTTCTTTAATGAGCTTTATATCAGGCATTATAAGTTCTTGTGCCGGTCTGGCTGCTCAAACCATTAGGAGAAACACAGGTTCTTGAGTACATGCCTGAAGCCCAAACAGATGTTTGAAACGCAGCCCAGGGCCAGAGGGAACTGAGTAGCTGGAGTGAATTATTTAGTTTGATCCTTTTTTTCCATGAGTTTTATATTGTGAGCTGTTTAGCACTTTCTGTTTTCTATGAATAGTGCTGTGCTCTGTGCTGAATGTGGGAGGTTGCTCCAAAATAAGTAGCACCTCCAGTGTAATCTGTTGTCCTGGAATTTTGACCCCCTATAAACACGTGCCTCAAAAGCACTGGGAAATTGGCACTTGTAGCATGCATCTGAGCATCATTAGCTTTCAGTAAGACTGAGGCTGAGTTAATTGTATGTTTGCAATAAAGTTTTGTTCTTCCTAGTATGTATACAAATGTGTGGAAAATGGTGAAAGTATGCTGGGTTAAAATCCACCTTCACAGTTCCTCCTCTAAACTGCATTAGTAAACAAAGCATCTTTTCTTTTTCTGTCTAACAATTTCTTTGGATTGGATGATAAAAAATTATTACGTGGGGGGTTTATTACTATAAATCAATGTTAATTTTAAGACAAGTTAATTCTAACCCTTCCTTGATGTTTTAATTTTGACAGCAAGTATTTCAGACACAAATGTATGGCAGTGGTTCTCTGTTTTAGGTGAAACAAAGCCTAGAATACAGATGCCTGGTCTCACTGGGACAATCTGGACTGTTCGAGTTGATCATTTGGCTTCCCATTGCATTTAGCAGAGCTGTCCTGATAGGTAATCCAAGAAATTATGTGCTGAGCCATCTTGTACTGGTCATTTGCTTGCACGTGCATGAGAGAGTATGAAATCACCAGCATGTAACAGTTTGTGAATAAACAGACATAGCATAGGATCCAGCTTGGAACCCTCAAAGAATTTGAGGACCTCTTGAGGATCACATAAAAACTTTGCTTGAACTTAGGGCCTATGAGCCATGGGCATTGTCTCATTGAGTCTACATGAATAGTTGCATGTATGTGCCTAGGAAAGTCTCGTGCCACTCTTAAGGAATTAAGAATTACACAGTTTTAGTAAATTGGCTTCCTATGTTCTCTCGGCCATAGCAAACTGTATCACATTTCAAATTAGTCAGACAGAGTCTTCCAGAATGTTTTGCCACAAAAGCTTTTGAAAGAGAAAATTAATCAGAGGTTTTGAGTCTTTTGTAAGCTTTTCCTGTCCAGAGAGAAAAGTGCTTGATTAAAGAAAACCAACTCAATCAGATTTTGATAAAACCAACTCAACAGCTGCATGTTAGTACTTTAGCAACGGTCTAGGCCCCGTGACTTCATGTTTATATTTGCAATATTTTCAACAGCACTGGCAAGACTATAAACCATTTCTGTAATTTTTCCTAATCACTTTTTCCTACTGCACAGTGAACTAAGGGCAGCCAACCGCTACTTCTCGTCCTGTGGTGCTTGTATCATTGACAAGGCACGAGTGCCCTTCTGATGTGATTCAGATCTGATCTGTGCCAGATGCGATTTCATATAAAGTGTTCATACAGAATCATGTCTGCCAGTATATTTTATAGCTACACATTTTCCAACTATCTATGCCGACAAAAAACACCTCATAATATGGCTTTCAGGCAATTTGCAAGCTTAGGGAAAGTTATCTTCTAGCACAAGCACTTAAGCAAATCATTTATATGCAGTTAAAAACAGACTCGATGCCAGCAGATGTGATTTACTGCTAAAGCAGAAGTTCAGAACCATTAGTAAAGAAGGAGTGTTTTTTCTATAACTGCAATCCCACTATGATACAAAAGCACTCTTCTGGGACAGATTGCAATTTAAAAACACAGATTTCTTGACTTTTATCTTCATAAATTTCCTCTTCCTTTTTCCTTTCTTTTGGAAATTAAATGAAAAAATAGATGTTTGGTTGACCTGATGGTCTCTACTAAATTAAATTGGGGAAAACTCTACTTCTGTGTCAAGTGTAAAAGCCATCTTGCTTTCATTAAGACTCAAACTTAGATTTTTTTAATGGGAAATGCATTCTTTATAAAACCATCTATGCCAGTTATATTCTAAATAGTGTATTTACTTTAGTATTACACCTGTGTAAAAATTATTCCATACATTCATGTTGGGTCATTTCATTGAAGACAATAAAGTACCTCAAACCAGCAGGAGCTAGTAAGAGTTACATGCATGGCTGCATGGTTATAAACATAGCTGTGTTCTTGGCTGACACAAATCACTGTCTATCCAATGACATCAGGGTAGCTTTGCTGACTTTTGCAGTGAAATATCTGACTGATAGAAAAAAATAATGGAGAGTAGCTTGGGACAGCTTCCTATATATGGTATATATGAGGCATGAACATGATTGTGCACATCTTTGTTTTAAACAATTCACCTTCACAATATTTTCTTTTCTTCCAGCTTTGATCTGTTGTCTGGGTTTTGGGAGGTTTTTTTGTGTGTGTCCCCCTCTAATCCCCAGCATATGCATTGACAGAATCAAATCTTTTTCTTTTTTTATGTTGCCTTACACCATGGGCTGACGCAACTTCCTTTCTCCCTCATTGCAATGACAGAGACCTGGGTAAGATTTTGCTTTAAGTTTTCCAGGAGTTAATGGCTGCTAGAATATATGGTTCCTGTCCAACTGTTCCCCTTCACCAAGAGGGTAGACCGAAAACTGCATTTCATAAAATGATCTCTAGGGAGGCCTCAGTTTAGAGTTTATTCCAAGTACAATGATGTAAGCTAAACAGAACAACAAAGTTTAAAAAATGCAGTATGATTTTACAAATGCCCACGGGATTAGATTTTCACCCGAGACTTCAGGGAACACACATTAGAAGTCTAATTACCTGGGTTGCTAGGCTGATGTAGGTGATACCAAAATACACAGTGCAATTCTGTCTGACAAAAAAATTCACAAATAAATGAAGGTTGAGAGTGCTGGGTTTACATTTGCCTCTTTAGTCTCAACAAAGCATGAAAAGCTATTGTGTCAATATGGCAAGGTGATTACGTTATCTGCTTCTGAAGTTGTTAATGTGTGCTGCAATGTGCCTAGTTAAATCAGTCAACACGATCATTTCACTGAAAGAATTTGTGTTGCCAAATAAAATCTGGTAATGCTCATTGACAAATCATTTTTCCATTTAGGATAATGCAATTAAAGTTGATTTCCCATTAAATTCTCCCCCTTTTCAAAAATCAGCAAGGAAAGCCCTGCAGGTTCAAACTTTAATTATTTAAATGTTTATAAAATGTACAACTTGTGAGGTCTGGATGAGCAAATAAATTGAGGGAACGCTGAGCCCAGGCATTTCAAAACTCTTAGGCATTTAGAATAATTACTTGTTAAACCTGGAAAACACTTAGAGAAAGGTAAGAAACGCCAGAGGGAGATGTCAGAAACAAGGAATCATCATCTAATCTTATTGCTTATATATTTAATTTGTTAAAAACTATAGGGAAGAGGTAATTAATGTTACATTTGACATTGCTGATTCTGTAAAGTAATGAGAAATTCTGTAAGGTAATCAGGGATAAGGTATTGCTCATGTTAATCCAGAGAGGTTTTATAATGTTTATGAGGTTTTTAGCCAGTTTTAGTGTATCAACATTGGCTTCATATGCAACACATATGCAAATCAGTGCCCAAAAGCACAAATTCTTAGATGCAGTCAGTGAATGTAACTCCTCTGAAGAATGAAGACCTTAATCTGAAATCTGGCTTCAATGATAAAGTTATTCCTAGATCAAGATCCAAGTATATGACTGTTTTCCTTACCTCTTTCCTACTTACTATTAAGTCTGGTTGTCTTTCTGCCCCTAATGCTTTGCTCTCCACTACAGGCATACCCTAAGCCTACCTTAGGGCTGCTTGAGTTTGAAACAGATAACTTCTATGTTCAGCATGCCTCCACACGTCTGTCAAACTGATCCTTGGGCAAATAGTCTCCAAAGTTAAAAAAGTTTCTTGCCTTGTCTGGAGCCCTCCATCATATTTTCAGTGATAGGACTTATTTCTGCAGCACAAGAGGTAAAGAAAGGAATTTTAACCTTCCTTTCACAGAAGGCCATGAGTAGAAAAATGTGATAGTGATATATGGAGGGGAATTCAGATGGTTTAGCAAGTGGGGAATTCCCTGAATTTCGCTCCTATCACCTAGGAATCAATCAGGTATATAATGCAGCTGCACAAAACATACATGGGGTCTTGATGTTTTACTAAGGGTGCAACACTTCACTTGATATTCAGAAAAGAGATACCAGCTTTGGAGAGGCACCTGAGCCAAATTTGAACAAGCTCAAGGCTAAGACCCAGCCTGGCACTCAAGATCTGAGGAGAGTGACAGGCTGCGCTTCAAAATGCCTCTGTGGAGACAGATAGTTTTGGATCTGATGGGGGATTCCCCACACACCATTCTGGAGGAGTGCTTATCGCCAGCCATCTTTATGTAGTTGACTTGTGAACACTGTGATTTGGACTGTCAATAGGTTTTGCTTTTGGGCTTTGCCCTGTGTTTGAACCCAGAACTGAAAATTATTGGTGTCAGGGGGAAGCGGGGGAGAAATCAGGAACATTGGGAAAAATTAAATAAATATTATAAAGTCATTCTAATTGATCAAATTACTACCTGAAATGCCAAAGATGTGTGCAGGTATGCTTCACAGCTTGTGACAAAAGTGGCTCAAACTGGCATGGAATTTGAGCATCTTGTATTTCTCTTGTTAGGGCTTTTTGGGGCAGCACCATGTCCCTAATTTGATGATACCACGCCATGGATACTGAAGCAGTATTATAAATCATACATTACAATAAAGTCAGATGAAGGAAGGTACAGAATCACTATCATTGCATGTAATCAAGCTAAACTAATGGGGATTGTGTAGGAATCTATGAATACCAAATTTTAGTAGTGCAGGCAGATAGAGTAAATTACTCAAGAGATTATTCTAGCTCTGCTCTCTAATATCTATGGATATTGAGGGTCAGCAGAACCAAAATAAACTCTGATGCAGCACATGAAAACACATTTCGTTATGTTCAGTGTTAGAAAAACAATAGACTAAAGTCTGCCATTGGTTATTTCAGACTTAGCTAATCAACTACACCAGCATGGGACATGGGGGAAGTGGGAGTGAAGGGCTAGACATCCCTGGGCTTGCATACGTGAAAAACTTCTTCAAGAAGGTTACAGGGACTTATTTCCAGAAATTGTAGCAGCCTCTCAATGTTTCTTTTTTGGTGAGAGCTTTCCTTATGCAGAGTGGGGCACATCTAAGAGCACTGCAGAATGTCTGAAACCAGGGACATTCCCCAGTCCCAACTGACCCAACTGCTAGGGCAGGAGAATGCACAGGTTGAAGGGGATAGGCAAGCATGATAGGACATATCTGGGAAAGAAGAGCCAGCTGGGAAAACAGAAATAAAATTATGTGGAAGAACCTTTATAGAAAGGTGAGACACAGAAAAGGCAAACCACACCTTAATCCAGGTGAGGTGGCACTCTATTTAACTGTGTTGCCAAGGGCATTGTCAGGTTGTTCACCCTACCCTGAATCCTTGGCTGGAGAAGTGCTCAGGAAAAATGGGCAGCCTTACTTACAGATCTGGAAGTCCAAATGTGCAAAAGCTAGCTAGGTATCTCCCAGAGACTTTGAGAACGGTGACTGCATTACAGATTGTCTCACAAATCTCCACGAGACTCTGATGACCATGATGCTGTAGGAAGGTGTTATCATTTTCCTTTGAGTTACTTCCATACAGTGAGAGGAGCTTTGCTGTCATGAATCATGCTGTCAACAGAGTTCAAATCTTTGTAAGACTTCAGGATGTCTTGGGAAAAGCAGTCAATCTCTTATTTTCTTTGATTTTAAAGAAGTAGTAATATATAGTTTTTAGCATACATTGACTCATTCCAATGTTCCTGAAGGGTGTATGAGGCTGTGGTAGGTTGCTAGATGTTCAGCATTGCTATTCCTCCTGCATTTTCCCTTCTCACTGTGAGAAGTTGCTGGTTTAGAGTAATCTACAGAATAGTCCCTATGGCACAGATCAATGGTGTCTTATGGTGAGAGGCTCATAATTTGATTTTTGCAGAGGTGTTTTCTGTTTCACTCTATGAAAATGAGATGGTGGTGTGTCTGAATGAGCTCAAGAATTAATGTCATGTCATCAGGAAGATTTGTTCTACTTTACTCTCATAAAGCCCTTCTTTTAAATCAAGGAAAAGATTAACTCTCGCGGAAGATACTTGCCTTGCCAATTCACAACACATTCCCATGGCTGCAAAGGCTTATTAGTATTTAAAAATCACACCTTAGTATAAAAACTGAATTTCGTTGCTATATTCTCAACTGGCTAAATAAACAAATAAAGAACACAAGCCCAAAACTACAGACTTCCAGTGAAAAGTTGGATACCATCCTCAGATTGCCACCAATTACTGACATTGAACTCTAATTTTCAGTGTTGCAAGGGTTTTAACAGAAGGCCAACTAGAATAAAACATCCACCCGTATTTCTAAGAAATACTACTTGAAAGATACTTCTGGTCCCCTGTACACCTAAGGCACTTCCATTTCATTAGCAAACGCTAGCAAACTTACCATGCTTTTGCATGCATACAAAAGTGTTTTGACTGAAATTCTGACAGTGCTATTATCAATTGAAATACTATAATTTGTTTCAATGGAGCCAGGATTCAATCTCTTGTAACCTGAGGAGCATCTTCTCAGCTACCCAGAAGCAGCTTCCTGACCTGGCTTCTTTCATGAGTACCCTTCAACACAGCAGCCTGAAAGACAGACAGTTTTCTCCTACCATGTTTTCTTTGTGAACACACTGTTAAAGAATATCTGGATAAATATGTGACATAATTGGTGTCCATCTTCTTGCTTGTGTCAGAAAATTGTGGCAAAAGGAAGCATTAATAATTCATAACTGTTGAAATTAATAATACAAAACATTTGTAAAAGTTGCTGTGCAAAGTTTCAGTAAAGCTTGTAGACTACCTTGTTGATAAACTGTTCATGCAAATAATTCACGTAAGCCACTACACAGCTGTTAAACTGTTAAATTGCATGTCCCTGACAGACTGAGCTCTGTCCATCTGTTAAAGGGATCCCTTATCCATTTAGAAGAAATGACAACATGATGGAATCACCCTATTAGGCCTCAAAAATTAGCAATAAGGTGTTTAATCACCATCAAAACAGGTGACCATTTGTTTATAAATGCAGATGCTATATTTCCAGATATATGTATATCTGAAGACAATGGTTTGAAAGTGAGATGCGATGTGGTGAAAAGGGCTTTATTCACCTATCACAAATATTTTGATTTATGCCTACAAAATATTGCTAAATTTGAAGCATGGATTTATTTTCCCTTCTGCTCTAAGAAAAATTAAAGCAGGCCCAGGAGACCTTCAAAGTTTAAAGATGATTTGAGGAATCAGCAGATACTTATGTTAGAAATGCTTCTGTACCCTTAATTCTGCTGCAGGTGTAGTTGTCATCTTCCCTCCCACAAAATCCCATAAAGACCACCATTGTGATCTGTCTGGATGATCTGAAGAACATTTTTATTGAAAGTTTAGCCAAGTATATGTACAAAATAAGCCATGTTTCGGTATGTGTATCACACAGTTATTGCATGCAAGAAGAGAAAATATAAGGTATTAATGAGGTTTTGTATGTGAGCTTTGTGTGAGTGGAAGTGCTCCCAAGAGTCCTTTCTTCCCTGACATTTCCCCAGTCCCCGATTCAAGGCTTGCAATATTCCCCAACCCCAACCATTTTTTGCCTTCCTGTCCCTGCCCTTATGTCTGTGTCTGCTGCGGGTTATTCTGGCATTCCTCTTTCAGGAATTTATGACATTGTTTACACTTCCTAAGGCAGGAGTTACATGTGTGAAAGCATATCAATGTGGAAATGGAAACTAAAAAAAAAAAATAATTACAGAAAACATATTATTCTGCAAATGCAGTTTCTTTCCTGATTTAGTTCATTGGGAATGGAGATATTTGTTACTAAGAATTAACCATTATTGCGCATGATAAGACTTAATGACTCTGATTAAGTCCATTCCTGAAAAATTGTCCCAAATGCTGTTTAGAGCACTCAGCCTGGGTGCATGAAGTTAGATGAAGAGATAGCTTTTTTTAGTCTTCAGTGGAATTACATATTAATTTTAAACATGCAACCAAAGAAAAATAGTGTTCAGTTACCATTAAATTTAATGTACTTGAATAAGCATTTTATAACAGGTTGAGGATACAGAAGTGCAATGACAAATGCTCAAATATGAAGCCCATATTTGTTCTTCTCTCTCTTGAACAGAAAATTATTATTTAACATCAAGGTTGGAGACTCATTATCACTTCATAGTCTTTTTTCTTTGCTCTTCATTAAAATATATATAAGGACACATATCTATATGTATACAAACATATTATGTCTGTGTATTTGAAGAGCAGTAGACATAGAGTTGGCTGCATATTAGTTGCACTGATAGATGGGGGAGATTTTCCTTGATGATAGGGTTGCTTTAAACATCAGTATGCAGTGTGTGCATAATATGAGTGAATATTAGTGAATAAATCTTACTCACATTTTATCTTATATACAATAAAGCTTCTGTATATTTTCTTCAGAAATGAAATGTGACTAATGTTTTAATAAGAAAAAAACCCTTGTGTATAGAATGTACAAAACACATTATTACTGACAAATACAAATACACTGGACCTCTAATCTTTTGTGATAGAGGCACAGGATGACAAGGTTTGCAAGCCAGCTCAATTTTCTTCTTTATATAGATCTTCAGTGGCACAAATATAAAAAGGGATCACAGAGAGTTTAAGTTAGAAACATATATACAGAATTCTGGGTTTATTCTGTGAGTTCATCCGATCAGGAAAACTTCAGGTTAGAAAATATTATGGTTTATTTTGCCTTGATTCTTGCTCCTTATTTAAGAAGAAAAAAAAACTCCACCCAAACAAATCAGTAAAACAACCTCTACAAAACCAAATCCACAAACATCAGTTAGTATTCTTTCTGCAGAATCTTTGCATACATGTACAGCTCTATTCTAAACCTGCCCTTCATCACCGAATAACATTTCAATGCTTTGTAGTACCTTCATCTGGTAGTACATCAGAAGACATCTACTACATCTCAAGGTCTCAGTTTAAGATCAAAGGTGCACACTCTGATAATCAGTGCAGAAAGATCTATGATTTCACTAGGAAATTTCAGGATTAAAGTACTTATAAATCACTTTGCACTGACTCCAGGTGAGATAGAATGAACCGGAATGGTTCTAGTGACTTTTTTGATCATGATTACTCTTTAGTCACAGACAATCATAAATTCAGCCAAAGTATCTCCACCCACCTTATAAATTGTTCAGCAAAAAAGGAAACAAAACAAAAGAAACAATCCCACCAAAAAGCACACCTTGTGATCTACCTTCCCTTTCTCTTTCCTTTCCTCTAGAAGAATGCCCTTTGCTGTAGTCACTGGATGAAGACCAAAGGGACTCCTCACTAGCACTCTTCTCCACGAGATCGAAAGTGTTCAGGGTGGAGACTCTGGGATACACAGCCAACTAACTCAATTGAAAAGGAAAAATTTACTCAGCTTGTCCTCAAGGTATTTTTGTAGGACTAGACTGCTGTAACACCGTAGTTTTGACACTCCAAAAGCTATCAGAGAGTTAGTGATTTTTAATCTTATTTGACTCAAAAAAAAAAAAATGTCCAGTGAAATTGCAGACTTCTCTATAGTAAATTTAAGATTACTGGCTTACAGTCTTTTTTCTTTTTTCTTAGAAGTATCTCATGAACCTCTTGGAGCCAAAGAACATCATTTACAAATGAAAATCACGGCTATTATCCAAACACTGTATCTTAGTTCTTACAGATTACATGCAAAGCATTTTCTGTCTTACTCTCTGACTGAGATGGGATTGCCATTTCAGCTTTAGCTTCCAGCTATTTTCTTTGCAACCAAAATAATTAACGTTTTTTCCTCTAACGCTACATGGAGTGTCCTCAACCTCACAAACCTTTTTCACACCCCTCTTCAAACTGAAATCGCATAAGGAAGCAAAGTATTAGTCTGCAGGTGTCACTCCTCTGCTGTCTTATCTGATAGCATGTAGTGAGACTTCAATATCTTGTGAAACATCAATAGCCTCCAAACTGAATGTGTCATGGTGACTCCAGTGAACGAAATGCAGAAACGTGCACTGTGATGTATTTCCCTCAGCCTTGCAGGAAAGGGGCCTGTTTACATCTGGCAGGAGGGTTTCTGAATTTACCAGGCACTCTGGCACTGCTATGCCACACATACAATGCCCAAAACAGGGTTTGGAAAGACGGCTAAATGTAAAGAACAGTAGGAAGCAGTGGTTCATCTTAAGAGAGACTGCAATAAAAATGTTGAATAGCAGAGACATACTTACTCCCAGTGGCAAAAAAAAAGTATAATGCATTAAGTGTGCAGAAATCAGTGTCACTGCATCGAAGGAACTGTAAAATGGAGCATGGAGATGAATTGTATAGCTACAAAGTGAAGTCAGGGCAGGGCAGGAAAAAATCAAGACTCTTATTTGAAGCACAGACTCAGTAGAAAGAGTGTTATGCAGGCTGGAAATCATAAGGAAATTTCTTTAGGTCAAGAGACATAAGGGAGTCCCACCAGGAGTCCAGGAGCTCCAAGAGACATAAGATTCAAATTCCTCACTGGACTTGTGATGCATAAACTTCAGACACCTTGTGTCAGTCTAGCACCTCATCAAAACAGCAAAAGCCATTGGAAAAAAACCTAAAACCTGATAATGATTCTACTGCTTATGAATACATGTGTAGCGTATTAAATTTTCATTGAGAAGCTGGAAATTTTTCATTTTGGTGCATCTCATTGTTTTCCAATGAATAACACAATGATTTGCATAACTGATGAAACAGTGGAGCCTTGCCAGAAGGTCCAATGAGTTTATCTGTTTTCATCTGGGAAAACGGCTGTCAGTTCATATTGCAGCTCACCAGGTTGAGAATGCATCATTCATCACGGGTGAGATCCTCATCTTGCTTTCCCTGTGTGTCAGTTCATAGCTGTTCCTTTGACTGTGACACTGCGGGACTGGAAGGAAATTCACGTTCTACCCTCACCAGTTTGCACAGAGTTTTTGTTTGCTCGTTGGTGCATAAGCAAAACCATGACCTTTTACGTTTCATTTTATCTATTTTTTAATAGATTAAAAGACTGAAAAGATATTATTGCCACAAGAGTGGTAATTTGATATTTTTCTTGCTGTTGAGTGAATGCACTTGAGTATTCACAGAGCAAAAATGCCCTAATCAGTTCCCCATTCCTTCCCAGTGGTTTTGGAAAGGCTAAGGTATTCTTTTAGCTGTGAACTCCTCTTTACATATAATCCTACATATATCCAGTAAAGATGAGATTTCTGCTGGCAGTTTTGAGATTGAAAATCTAAATAATTTTTTAGGATTTTAGTTAGTTACTTAAAGATAGAAAATATTTCTGAACTTCCTCCTTTTCTGTGCTGCAAAACTGAAATCATTACAAGTTTTGTTTGTCTGTTTATTTGTTTCTTATAGAGTTTTTTTGAAGAAGAGTCAGTTCCTAGCCATACTCAGAAGCAGAAGACCAACACTACTGGTAAAATGGAGACATGAACAGTGAAGTCCTGCCTGACAAAAGAAATGTGCTTTTTCTTCTTCGGGGGGTGTGGAGGGTGTGGGAGGGGAAGTATTAGAAGACGATGATGTCTCTTTAACGTCCATCCAGGGAAAATAAGGAAGATCCAAACACTTCTGGGAAAATTCTGGGGACAAAGAAATATGACTGCAGTTCAAGACAGGAGATAAAGATTTTTTGGCTAATGTTCAACCACCGTACTTTACTAAATGAATTAAATAGGTTCAAGACTGTCTGGCATGGCCGAAATTTGATTAATACAGGAAACATCAGCACGGACTTAGCTCCACTGAGAAATGATATCCCCTAGATCATCCCACTGTGAAACCTGGAGCAATGTGCTTTCAGTGGAAGCACATCTGCTTTTCTGTTTGCCTGAAGATAGCTTGCATTGAAGAGGGATATAACGTCTGACATGACCCTATTGACATTCAGAGGCACTGACCACAACAGGACTCATTCAGCAATTCTTCCCAGGCAAGTTTGAGATGAGGACATTTAAAGGGATTACATCTTTATTGCTGTTGCTTGCAAGACAAATAAAAACTGGCCTTTGCCATTGCAATTAAGTTGCATCAAACAGATGTATTTTGGATTTTTTTTCTAGTTATCCTATTGTAGCTATTTTAATGTACTGATTTCTCTAGGTAAAACAGATCTTCAGTTCCATTAAGTCCAGACAAGAAATTCAGTGCTGCCTATAGATGAAGAAATATAAGTTATTGTCTTGTCTCTTCAAGATGGTAGAGAAAGAACATATCCACAAGTTCCTGAGATAGGAGGCAGGTGTTCAGTATAGCTCTACCATCTTGATAGTGGGAAACTTTTTGTTAAACTTGAAGGGTGTGTACAGGTCTTTGAATACTTCTCTGTATCAGAACTTAACTCTAAGCTTTTTGAAGTTCACTCAGTGCTACTACAATGCCTAAGCCATTCATGAATATTCATCCAAGGTAACAGTAATTGTGACGTTATTGTGTCACTTCTAAATAATTAAAGGCTCTTCAGCAACACCTGTGAAACCTGCCTGACATAAACTAAGCATAGCTATCTTTTTTTTATGTTTATATTTTATTATATCACAAATACCACCCTGGGAACATGGTCAAACAGATGATTTTGAGAGTTGCACTCTAAAGAAATGAGGAAACCATAAAAACATTCTGCAGGGAAAAGTAAATTAGAAAGATTGGTTTCATTAGAAGGCACATAAGCTTTTGTGATCCATCTGTTGGCAGTAGCTCTCCTTCCTAAATAGACCTGGATGATCAGTGTTGGAATTTGAAAAGCAAGAAATGTTAAAATGTGTACTGGAAGGAAAAAAAAAAAAGCAAAAGAAAAAATAAGCAGGCAAATTTAGAGTGGAAAACCTTTGGGAAGTAAAAGTTAGTCAGAAATTATCGTTTCAAGTTCCCACAATTGTCCCAGAGAGAAAATAGGATCTGCCCTGTGCAGAACAGGTGGCTTATTCTCAACCCACAGATGTCCTGAAATTGTAGAAAAAAAAATCTGGTGACAGACTGCTGAAGGACATGAGACATATTATTGCAGAGCCATTCCATTTTCATGTATCTACACTACCATGGTTTGCTTGCACATCTGTCCTTGTCCACACCTACAAGTCCTTCAGGAAGACCCTGTATTGATAGCTACTCTGCCAAAGGGGTTCAGCCAGGTTCCCTGTTACTTGTCTTTGACCCTCGAGTACTTTTGGTGAAATGGTGTTTTTTTGCAACTTATTCTCTCTTTTTGTGCAGTTGGCTACCTTCAGAGGTAGCAATTTAAATTCCCTCACTGAGTGGGCCAGTGATCACCTTTGGGCTGTGCTTCTTCCCTCTTAGGTCTTTTGTATCCATCTCTCCCTTACAAGAAGAAAAAATGAGGTCTCAGCTCACTTTTTCCCATTTTCAGGATACATTTTTTTCTGGATGCCACAAGCTGCTTCCTTTCTGCTTCTGTAGGTATGAAACTGATCTGCAATATTCTCTGTCCATGTTGCCAGAAAACCTTTATCTCTTGGTTTTAATCCACCATGGAGGCCGTTTCTAATTATCTAGAGTTGTGGTTAGCTAGAGCTATGGGAGATAATGAGGCCATTTAGCAGTCTTTCCAAGTTGTTTGCCCTGTGGGGCTTTTATCTGGCTTCACTCTCTGCTAGCTTTATTTCCTCTGTCTGTAGGCCACAAACCTGAAATTTCTCAAATTTGTACAATATGATGGATTGCAGAGAACGGTCCAGATTCAAGGCAAGAGAGGCAATTCTTCAGAACTAACCTGAAAGAGTTAGATGTACAAAAAAAACCCCGTCCAGGGACGGTAATGTTATCGTCTGGAAGACCTGAAAATCTACCTTCTACCTTCAGTTTGCAATATATGAAATGGTGCTTCAGAAAACTGACTGCAATGAAAGCTAGGGAAAGATAATTAGAGTGATACCTGAAGTAATTTCTGAGGAATATTTACATGGAGGTAAACAACATCAGCTGGAATACAGAAGACTTGTGCTAATGCATTTTAGATGCCTTTTCACTGAGCATGGGGGACAAGCAGACTGAAGAAAACAAAAACCGTTTTGAAATTACTGAAAATGGGCAGAAGGGTATTAGTTTGGCATTTTTACATGCTCTGCAGGAGTCTGGATGCCAAGTCTATCTGGATGTTTTAGAACTTTAATTAAGCTTAAATAAACTGAGCTTTCAGCTCTGTGAAAACACTTTCCTTCAACGTCCTTATGTTAGATTCAGTATAGAGTCTTAAAAATATTTTTTCAGATTTCCCAAGATACGGGGCCAAAGTATTAGTTTTAAAGAAGGCAAAGTTTGTCATCGTTCCTATCCCCGGGCATTTGTGTTAGCCTGTCCCCATCTCTCTACCCTAAGTCTCTCCCAGACATGAACATGAGCACAGACTGAGGAAATGGCCTCACAGATGTCCTTGTTGCAAAGGAATCCAGTCTGCTGGGATTCTGTACAGAGAAACAGGGATAGTCTTCTCTCATCTGTCTTACAGAATACACATGTACAGTCTGATCCCAGACTGTCTTTAGGCTAGTCCTTCTGCTTGTGGGTAACAATTCCTTGTGGACTCTTCTTAAGCCAAAAACCCTGAAAAATTCACACAGGACATTATGCTGGGCTAAGGAACATGCAATAACTGCTCTTAAATTCCTGAATAGAAACACTGAGATAATGCATTCTACCCCTCTCTTGCACTCTTGTCCAAAATGGACATCATGAATCTAATGTCAGTAATATTTCACACCAGTAATATTTCAAGCAATGCCAAATGAGAATAAAGCAAAAATGCATTTCTGAGTTACTTCAATGACATCTCTGTAACATGCTTGACATGCAAGAATCAGATTCATCTTTTAGATGATTAGATAACTGAATTCTTTTCCTCCTTTGATGTCTAGCAGCTTCTTGCTCCCATTTTGAGTCCTAGATGCATAATGTATAGCCTCTTTACTTAGTTCCGTATTGAGACCTGAATTGCTTCCTAGTCTTCAATCAAACGTGAGTCATGGACCAAGCCTGTCTTAGACACCCTGCAGAGCTTGAAGTATATAGTCCAGCTTAAAGCCAATGGGAATATTTCTGTTGATTTCAATAAAAGCTTTCTGGAACTGCTTTTTTTTTTCCTCCATCCTCCTCCACAAACTTATAAAACTTTAAAGCAAAATAATTTATCCTTGACAAACCTACATTAAACCTTTCAGCCTTGTATAGATTTGCCAATATACTCAGGAGAAGTAATTACTTCCAAAGCACAGGTGATGTTTTCAACTGTAATAGGTGCAATATTAACACCATTATGGTGCTATTTCTGTAGTCATGTATGTAACAGGACTCTGTGCATAGAAGCATTTTTTTCCTTGGCTTTCCTTCATTTCTATTTCAACTGAAAATTTCATTAAGCAGCGAGCAGATGTTAAAAACAATAGAGAAAATTTGTTTCAATTGTTATTTCATATTTCAAATGGGGCAACTGGGTAGACCAATCCTGAACATTGCTAAGTTAATGCTGCATGATGTACAAATAGCAAATAGAAGCTGTTTTTACATACAGACATACACTTGCACACTAGCCTTCAATGCAATCTGGTGGGCTTAAGCCAGCTGCAGCTCGTGATAATGCACCAGAACACCACATATTTAGTCCAGTGGCATACAATTTTTAGTTTAGCCCTTTCCAGTGCTGTGACACTGTGGGAAGAGATTTGGGGGGGACAGAGAATGGGGGTTGCAGTCAGTTTGTCACCTTGTCCACCTCTATGGGTGCAGGTGGATCACCACTCTACTGTCAACCTCCATGGGCTGCAGGGGGACAGCCTGCCTCACCAGGGTCTCCTCCAATTTAACAGCATTCAAAGCTGAAATCCACTCCGTGATGGAAATATCTTGACCATGTCAGTCAATTCTAGTCACTCACTCAATAAAATCAGTTTAAATGGGAGATATGTCTGAGCAAGAATGGAACATAAAGTGACTAAGGAATTTAAGTATTCGTCCTGCGGTATGTAGAAAAGTACTTTAAATTTTTCTCCACAAAGAGTAGAGCTTTAAGTGCACAATGAAATCACCTGTAAGGAGGAATTCTTGATGCTGAGAGATTCATATATTTGTAATATAATTCAGGAAACAAAGTAAACTACTTTCCTGCAGAGAACAGTTTTCCCTACATTTTTTCCTAATAATGGAGCCATACATTGTGCCACCAGGCATTCCTCTTGTCACTATTAACCACTACATATTTGACCTGGGAAGAATTTGGGGCCAAATTTGTTCCAGCAGTGCAATATCTTTCTTATAAAAATGTCCCTTCCAGGCTGTGTAGTCTCAATAGAGATTAAATAAATTCATTTAGCACAGTAATGTTTTGAAGTATTTGATTCCATATGTATAGATGAGTTAGTCTAACATTTCCAGAAATAGAATTAAAGAAATTATTTATTGTTAGATGTGGTTTAAAAACACAAGGCAGTTGATAAGTAACATAAGTGAGAAAACTTTGTTTAGTCAGGTACATTTTTGGTAAAAATTGTTTTACAGTGTTCTCTCTCCCCAGAAAACTCCAAACTATAGTTAACATCAGTTTGCCTTGCTGGGCAAATTTTACACAATGGTGCCTAAAAGACACAACAGACTTACTTTAGTAATTCCAGTAAAAATAGATGAAGGAATATATTTAAAACTCCATCACATCAAGTACCTTTCAGATGGATTATTGTGAATTTTTGGTAGCAATAGTAGTAGTAAATTATTTTTTCTTATTTGTAACTGTGCTGCAGTTCTTGTTTCTGTATCTTTAACCAGAGCATTCTGGCAGCACAAATATTTCCTAGTTAATATTACCTATTAATTTGTTTATAGTGCTGCAAGTTAGGCAAATATTCTTTCAAATTCTAAAGAAGGGCAAATAAATGTACGAAGGGTAGGAATTATACTGGCATCAAGAAGAGATGAAGGATTTGGTCTGATGGAATTATAACAAGAAGCAAGTTATTATGCTGGGATGCAATAAAAGGGATTTAAAAGTGTCTAAGCTGTATACCCAAGCATTTTCTGTACGTGGCTGATCAATATGTTGCAGATAATACAAATTTCAGGGGCTTAGTCCCTCTGATGGCACAAAAATGCAGGCATGTACAATAATGCCCTCTTTCCTATAATAACATCCATCTATTATAGACATTTGCTACTATTCAAAATGCCTAAGAAAACATTTTTATGTTTTCTGTGTTGATAGCTTTTCATGTCATCTTCTTACTACTTTTAAATACATGTCCTGACCTTGGCTAGGATAGAGTTAATTTTCTTCTGAAAGGAAAAAATTAGCAAGAAAATGGTAAGCTGAAGGAAACAAAGCTTTGTACAAATGAAAATATTCTTCATTTCTAGCTTTTCAAGTTCCTTGAAAATGCTTAAACATAACACGAAAAACATAAATCTGTTGCTGCTTTTCATAATCATTAAAAAGAAAATTTTATATTTGTTGACATGTTTTATTTTCTTTCTACATAATCTTCTTTCGGATTTTTTCTTTTGAAGAAGTTTTCCAATCAAACATTTCTATCTGTATTAAAAGCAAGGAAGCAAAAAACATCTGAAGTAATTTTCTCCATTAGGACTATTATATCCACCTTATCCTCATAGACAGAAAATATGCCCTACTATGTACTTTATTAAGCTAAAAACTTTTAACTTGCTGTTGGATTTACTTTTGGGAGCATATGCATCCTTCAGCATACAACTCTTACCAGTGTTTGTAGATTGAAGAAGCATTGCTTCCTACCTCTAGGTCACAGTCATTCCTGGTGGTATCTTTAGTTAGTGGCCTGCAGGGCCACTGCCTATCAGTTGCCCCTTCAAGAATCAAGCAGAACGTGTATGCAGTAAACATACTCTGTATATGGTAAAAGAAGTAATGGCTGAAACTATCTAGAGAGACCTTAGGCTCAGCTCAAAACAAGATACGAACCTGTGGTGAAGTATGGACTGTACCATCTTTGAAAAACTCTGTCAAAGACCTTAATGTGTTATTAGCTTTGGGTTCAGGTATAAATCTGAGCACTTAAGGCCATTTTGTCTTTTATTTCTGTAAATAAGGAAGAGGAAATGTTTACCATATGATAATTTATTTTGCTAACTTTTTTATTTTTGTGCATGTATTTGTTCAGCTTTAGTTTTTAGCCTTAAATCACCCTCAATTTTCCAGTAAAAATAGTCATCGCATATATCTGAAATTCTGATACGTTCTTCATTCAAATAGATTTTAATACTTGCATTTTACGGTTGCTAGAAAATATTTCTTCAGGAAATCAAATCAATCACCTAATAAATCCTGATTGCCCTATTTATTAAAGCTACTTTTAAGAATTTTTCATGTCCACTGTGGAACAAATCACTCTTAGATCTGGAAACACTGTTTCCATTTATGAGTTTAGTTGGTGCTGTAAGGTCTGTTCTTCTAGTTCTGCTTGGTGGGCTTCTGAATCTGACTGATGAACTTGCAAATACGAATAGCTAGTTGAACCCGTGTCTCTTTTTTGTAGATTTGGAGAAAGTGATGACCAGAATTCTTAGGCTGGAGAGGGTGATTCACCTCATGCTTACAGAATTTTGAAATATAATGACATATTGTCAGTCAGTGTCATCATTGCTGACCCAACAAGTGGTTTGGAGGATGCCTTACAAACCCCTTTAGGCCTTTGATTCTGTGTTCTGTTCTGTCTTTGACTGGGAGGGTGAGGGAGTGGTGAAGTTCACTGAAGAGAAGATATTGGAAGTTACTTTATCTCCATTTATACAAAAATTAAGATACCTATCTCCATTTTCATCTCAAGTTTCCATCCATCGGTGTTCTTGTACAATTAGTTTGGTTGCCAAAGTGGACATGCAGTCTTCTTAAGGACCCTGCTGCTGACTTAGAAATACTGGTATTAAGGGAAATATGGATCCCATGTTGTTCTGTTGTCCTTCAGACTTTCTATTAGTGATTTCCTGTCCAGTCTTTCACCATGTCAGGGGCAGGGGACAAGGGGGGTACTACCCATGCAGGTCAAATTCTTTCTACACAAGACAGTAAGATGTTGGGCAACTATTCCAAAGATCTACTTTACACTTGAACAAACACAAGATGGTGAAACATTGAAGTTCTGAGTCATGAGTCTGTGCATAACAGTAACAGCAGTGCTATTGTTCTGAGACTGTTGTGGGGTTTTTTTGTACCACTCAGCCTAGTTGTTTCTTGATTTGATGTATGTTCTTAAGTAATACTGTCATTTTATTAGAATGTTAGATTGCATTTTGAAAACATCCTTTATGTTTCACTACAGTGCTGATAGTGAACAGAGGGAAGCAGTTTGCAGGAGAAAATAGGCGCTCTTTGAAAATGACTTATGGAAATATTTGCTTGTGATAAAATTCATACATTAAAAGATGCAGAGTTGTTAATAAGCACACTAAAATCTTGCTGTGGCGATAGCCTTCAGTATGCTTCAATATATCTGATAACAGTATCCTTGACTACTGTAAGTCAGTGTGTGAGGTTCTTTATTCTTTATGTCTTTTATTTTAAGGTAAATACTATTCTACATTATCCTGACATGCACACACACACACAAACTGTTTCTGTACATGTGCTCTTACAAAAGGAAACGTTCAAGACTTAAACAGCTCCTGGAGACGTGTCAGCTATTGGAGTTATCAGAGCTCTGTGACACAGAAGTCTATGTTCCATGTCCAACAAGTACAGTTTTTGTTTGTTTATATGTTTACATGTTTTCCACAGGGGAGAAGGAAGAGGAAAGATATCAGAGAAAATGAAACAGGGGAAGCAACCAGAGGGTTATTAAAGTTAATTGGAACTCCACAATATTTGTACAGAAGAAAAATGTCACATACTCAATAGCTATAAATCAGCATAATTTTGTGACATAAATAAATTACACTGATTTGGATATATACAGAAGTACAAATGTATCTTCCACTGTTATAGTGAAAAAGATGTTTGTTTGGGAGTGAGAGCATATTGTAAAAAAATGCATCTTCCATTGGGGAAAATACCTCAGCAAAACTTTGGAGGCAATAAATTTCCCTGGAAACTCAAAAGAATCCTGCAAGTTGTGGTAGTTCTGTTCTCTGAAGTCCCTGCAGAGGTTCATCATCATGAACAATTTCACACATCATTGCCAAATGAGAGACGTGCCTTAATGTAACCATGTGCAGTGCTGGAAGCAAACAAAAATCAAAAGACTGGCAGTCTTCTCTGACATGCTGAAGAAGATACAGCACTTTGGACTATTTTTTCCATAGTAACAGGACTTACTTTACCTTCATTAATGTATGTTTGACCTTGGATAAGTAGATAATTACTGGAAATATAATTTTAAGAAGAATGAATATTTCTTCTTGGTAATGGTCCCAGGAATTATATCTCTAGCCACTTAGACTAGTTTTAAGCACGTGCATCTCACAGACTTCAGTGTGGTACCTACAGTTCATCATCTGGTGGTTAAGTGAAGAGACGGCCTTTCAGTGTGGCTGCGAATAGCTCACACTGACTCCACGGGGAATTTTGTTTTGCAGATTAGGACCCTCAGTCTATGGGGAGACATGCAGCAGGCACCTTCTGTGAGACCCCAGCCACTGAGGATGTTCAGAGCTCTCCAGAATCAGCCCAGCACCTCCCAGGGCTGTGTCCTGATACTGATGGGCCACATTACCTCAGCACTGGTACCAACAGGCTATTAAAACTCCATGGAACTGCTAAGCAGTGAAACACTATCGCATCAGAGATATTGCTATGAATATTAAAGAAATGCAATGAGCACCAACCTGGGGTAAGTAATTTATTTATTTAACAAAAGAGAGGAAGACAAGCAGGTTTTATCGCAAAAGGAAAAAATACCTTCCTAAAACCAAATAGAATATTCCTGTGATTGTTTAGTGGTCTATTTTATCCCTATGACAGCTTTCAGAAATTAACTGATGCCTCCAAGTGTTCAAGTAATGGTGCTCTCAAAGATGTGCTAACTGCATAACTCAGTGAAATCCATGGGGGATCCTTAATACAAACAGAACTCCGGAAAATGTTGTGGTCAGCAACAGCACACCCAAAACTGCAGTAAAAATGGATGGAATTTATGATAGAGAGTGTTTCAACTTACAGTTAGCTATTAGATGGGATTGTTTGCGTTGCCTTCTTCAGAGCAGCGTAATAAAAGTCAGCATTTTATTTACATCTGTATGAGAGGAATATCATTTGGGGAGCAGTTTGTTAAATAGCTGTAAATAGCATTTTTACTACCCCCTTTGCATGGCTCTATATCACTTTGTTTTGCTGGAGAAGAGCAAGCCTGTGCAGCCCTGCTGCCTCAGCCCCCGCAGCCGCAGACTCCATCCTGCAGTTTCGGTGGGAAGGTGGAGTAGCAGGGCTCTCAGTGCCGCTGCTGCATTTCTCTTCATGCTGACATCTCAGTTCCTCAGACACATAGAGAGGTAAACAGCTTCTGAATACTCTCCTCCATATTAATCCTCCTTCTTTTTTATGTTTGGGATCCCAGTAGCTAAGCATACATAAAGTCTTGAGGCTAAAATATATCTAATCCCTTGATTTTCTGTTTATCCCCACCTTTTCAGATGAGTTTTATGGCTGTATTCCACACATGCACAATTTGCCTTTCTTCTGATTGTTCTTCATCCTCCTTACAATTACACATCCTTTCAGGCTCTGTGTTACATATCTCTTTTCTCTGATGTTTCCATTGTTATATCCAGTCTCTGAGTGGACTGTTTTTCAGCACAGTTTCCAATTTATCACATGTCCATATTCACTTTCAAGTTGCCCCTCCCCTAAAAAAACCCAAACCAAACCTAACCAAAACACACAGAAGCTGGGGTGAAATCCATCCCTTTGGCAGTGACACTTCACCAAACAAAGCAATCAATATCAGCAGCCTGATCCAGCCACTGGATGGTCTGTCCACATTGACCCTACAGACATGCAGATGGACTTGGGAGTCACTTGACATGGATATACCATCACTCATTGGCTTCAAAGGGGAATGATAATAATGATGGCACTGCTGAGATGTGCCACCCTTACCCTCAAAGATTCCTCTCAACAGTGTAGCAGCTTTGCTAGAACATCTTTTTCCTCTGGCACATTGCTTTGCAGCAGTTTCCAATTTTTGTACTGCTCTCCTGAGCTGTACAGTAATGAAAACCTAAAATAGTTTATACCAACTAGCATAAATTTTATTTATGACTGAGTACTATATTATAAGTCTGCCTTGAGGTCATAGCTAATGTCATATCCCCTTGCACTGTCGGCTATACAAATCCCTAATAAAATGTACTCATTGACCCTGAGATTTTAAAAAAAACAAGACACAGTGTGAAAGAAGGAAAGGTATGTCAACTTTATTTACATGAAAAGAACTAAGAAATTAAATAGGCTTACCAAGATAGAAAGATCATCCATAGAGAATTCTGGATTTGAAGCAGTTTTCAGAGAAAATGCTTTTCTTCTTGTGGACATGTTAAATGCGTTTGAGTACTTGGTTTTTGAAGAAAGAAAAATACATAAAAATTGAATGACAGAATTTGAGAAGAAATGTAAGTATAATTAGAGTAGCAGAAAACAAAGCAAATATATACAAGTTTCTGAGTAAACAAAGGGCTAATTGGTCAGCTGCTGTACTCCAAATGTCCTCTGGGCTTCTGAGAAACAAGATTTTGAAAACCTACGATGCTTTTTGGAGCAGGACATATCTCAGATATTTTCAAATTTGGTAAAAGACGCTCTGTATTTTCAGTTTTGCTTTAATTCAATATGGATAAAGAGGACTGACTCGTTAACCCACTTGAAAGGGTTAGTTAAGATATAACAAGATATAACTGTGCCACCTCAACACCTCTGTGCACCTGTATCATGCACAGATAGCACATCATGCCACATATGTCAAATGTATAACCACATCTGCTAAAAATATGGATATTATGAGGTCAGGCATGGAGTGAGGGGTCATTAACAGAATTACACCAAAAGACAAAAAATCAACATTTTGCAGAAAACAACAGGTATACAAACACCAAACAGAAAGAGGAGTATAAACAAGAGCAGATGCCATGTTTTCCCTTGAATGACAGTGGGAGCTTCCACACTCTCTTGTCATTTTTCAAGCTGACAGGGAGGACTGACTCCAGCTGGATCAGATGTCATCTAGAATTACCAACCAGAAACCGGAACTGTTACAGCTGCACCAACTTCACCAAAGACAAGCAAGCTGATAAGCTATAAAAGAAATATCAGGCCAAGCTGCTACTCTCACCCAAATGTACACAACTGTAATTGCCAGAGGGCGTAAATTTCTGCCTGTACAACTGCATCCTGTAATATCTGTGCTCCTCAAATGAATTACTGGCGCAGAAGACAAAAACTTGCCCCTGACACCAATCATGCGCAAATATTTGTAGGAAAGTTTTTATATTTATGACAGCAATTCAGCTTAGTCTGTTTCATCTGTGGGGCAACCTTGCTTTGCCTGTCACTGCTTACTTCTAGAGAATTGTGAAAGTCCTGCTGGAGTATGTTGCAGCTCATATACGTGGAGTTTCTGCTCATGTAAATCAGGGAGTGATGGGCGGTGACATGAATACCCATGTCTCCTCCCACGCTGAAACAACTGACTATCCAGACTTTAGAAACAGCCCAAAATCCCATGGGGTATCCACAGCTTAATACGCTTTATAGAGATGTGATTTGCTCAGTGGAAACTGCTCTGACAAAGGGAAAAAATTGTTTTTGAAAATGTAATTTTAAATACTCTGTGAATAGCAGCTATGCCTGAGCACTGACTTGGAAACAACAGTGGTCCCAGGACACTCCTCCTCGGCTCCGCAAGTCTAGGGATGGAGGTGAAGCGAATGTCATGCTTAAGCATATGCAAGGTATGGATTATGAATGATCTATTGGATTTGTTTTTCCAGACACATGTTGTTCCCTAAAATTGTTCCATAAAGTTTCTGCAGAGTACAGAAAGCTCTATTATCAAGACAATCCCTATTTCACTCCCCGCTCTGACAAGGACTCCAGTTACAATCTAGACCCTGCCATCACTTACACCCATAGAGAACTATTAAGTTTAATGGGACTGTGCAAGTGTAACTGAGGTCAGAATTTGGCCATATTTATTTTCCACATATATCCACAGTTATAGCTCATAACTCTGGGAAAACCTGGGTTTGTTTTTTTTTTAAATAAGGAAGTTTTTGCTTTCCTGTAAAAACATTATTTTGGCTACATGGCTTGGATGTTGTTGTTTATTCTCTTTATTTTTACTCTTCATCTTAAAAGATAATGAATGCCAATTTTGAGAGTCAGAAGCTCAAGTTCATTATGCTTTTCTGTAAGGGTAAGAAGCCAGCCAGCATAAGTCTTCCCTCTCTTATACTACAGAAAGTTAGTACCCATGCTTTTTGAGTATTGTGTAGATGCAACCACTTTCTAGACAAATGCAAGGTAAAAAACAATGGCTCATTTCTTTATTTGGGATCTTCCCTATTTTAATTTTTTTTTTAAATATTGGTAACATGGTAACACCTTCAACTAGGATTGATTGATTGATTGATGATGTATGTCCATGGTTTGCAATACATGTTTTAACAGTCACAAATCAGTGTAATATCCTCTTATACAGTCTGATCTCCTCATTAAAGAAACAAACTAGTTTTATTTTTGTTCTGTGAAATTTTTTTTTAGAGAATTTTGAGTTCTCTTTTACAACCACAGTAAGATAAAACAAAACACAGAGCTCCTGTACTTTAACATTCTTCATCTGGGACTAGGCACATTTCAGCAGGTTTGTGAATTTATTGACTATATTTTTCCCATTTCTGTCATGCGCAGAAAATCTGTGACAGGACAGTTTTCTTCATAACTCTATGCCTTATCTGAATCAGAATGGAAATAATAATCTAGTGCATTTTTTCCCAAGTTATTAGACAAAACCAGCTTTGAAAACTTGCCTAAGTCACTTGGAAACATAAAAATAATTGATTTTAGGTTATAGTGGATGGCATCCTCACAGCCTAAATGAGTTTGAAATAACTCAGGGAAACATGGTAATGAAATATTTTGCAACTGAATATTATTCATCCATCAGAGGCCAAAAAATAGTCTGGAAATGAATCAATTTTGACAAAACACCAACAAAAATGAGGCAAATTCTGTGGTAACAGTGTGAGTGATGGTACCACCCGGAGACACATTCTGCAATTTTCTGTCTTGAATTTGTATATTAAAATATATATATGGCAGGAAATGAGTATGTGTCCACCACCCGGGCCTTTAAAAGTATTCCCAGTTGAAGAACTGCTACTTGTGCTGCTTTGTACCCAGGGCTCCCACAGTCAAGCCCTGAAATCCTGAGGCCCCATCAGGTCCCTTCAGCTGCCTGCCATACATGGCAGGAAGAATAAGGGTCCTGGAAACACGCTGAAGAGCCTGTAGCAAATTTGGAATTTCCTATAGGAACTGCTCTAAATACCATCAACTTCCAAGGACCTCAGACTTTCCAGTTAGTTAGTTGTTTTCTGTAGTCTTTCTATTAGTACCGAAAATGTTTTCCCAAAAAACAGAATTTAGGAACTCTAATCACTTAGGAGCTTTTGAAAGTGTTCCTCCAGTGTTCACGACATACTTTCTGTGTCTGTCTCTGCCTGTCTGTGTTTCCACAAGTCAACCATGGAAGCATTTGTAACCAAGATTGAGGGGCAATGTCAAATCACTTGATGATATTTGAATATGAGCTAGCAGTGTGCCCAGGCGGCCAAGAAGGCCAATGGCATCTTGGCTTGTATCAAGAACAGTGTGGCCAGCAGGTCTAGGGAAGTAATAGTGCCCCTGTACTCAGCATTGATGAGGGCACGCCTTGAGTACTGTGTCCAGTTCTGGGCTCCTCACCATAAGAAGGACATTGAGATACTCGAGCGAGTCCAGAGAAGGGCAATCAGGCTGGTGAAGGGGCTGGAGGGAAAATCCTATGAGGAACAACTCAGGGAGCTGGGACTGTTTAGCTTGAAGAAGAGGATGCTGAGGGGAGACCTTATCACCACCTACAACTACCTGAAGGGAGGTTGTGGAGAGGTGGGTGATGGTCTCTTCAGCCATGTGACAGGAGACAGGATGAGGGGAAATAACAAGAAGCTGTGACAGGGCAGGTTTAGATTAGACATTAGAAAAAAATTTTTTACTGAAAGAGTTGTCAGGGCCTGGAACAGGCTGCCCAGGGAGGTGGTTGAATCACCTTCCCTGGATGTGTTCAAAAAAAGGGTACATGATGTACTCAGGGATATGGTTTAGCTTAGGATGGGACTGGTTGGACTTGATGATCTTAAAGGTCTTTTCCAACCTTGTGATTCTGTGAACCAAGAAAAAAAAGTGATTAAATCATATGGAGAAAGCAAATGCTTTGCTATCCTAAATGATGGGACAATGAGAGGGTGGATAAAAAGCTGGATAAAAGTGGATCAATGCATAATTCTGTAGATTTGACTCTTCCTTCTTATCGTTTACTTTCCACTGGGACTCTTTTTTTCTGCCAGGATTTTTAACCAGATAGACACTGGGGTTATAAGAGGCCTGAAGCAATGAATATTCAAAGTCATGAGCTGTATTGTAATATTTTCCCTGGTCTGCTTTTTTACTTGTACAGCAGTGGCAATATATTTTATGATATAATATCCGTGTGACATTGCAAATGCTGAGAACAGTCTATTTACCCAAGCAAGCTAACTTTGCTGAATGCTTGGGGTTTTCTTCTTTTATTTAGATGATGAATTTAAAATTGGTTTGATGATCTGTTTTCCACCGAGAGCTAGCAATAATGAAAGCAACAAAAGATAACTTCAGCCTGCAGCTAAGATTATGACCTCAGAAAATAATGGTGTTAAATTCTAAGTATTCCCCTACCTCTTCTATCTCATAGGTAGATCCCTTCCACTGCAGGGAATCATCAGAAGAATTTGCAAGTACAGCAAATACCCCTTTTGTTTATTAATTCTGTGGAACATCCAAAAAGATGGTATCCTGGATTTATATGTTAAAAGACATTTATGAAATTGTCTCTTAGTACTTAAACTGAGCTTGCAGATTCAGTTTGATTGACTCTACTGATTGATTGACTCTACCAGGCCATTGGTATCTTGCTGAAAAGCCAAGGCATTTTCTGCTCAGACAAACACTAGATTAGTGCCTCTGTTCATTTCTGTTACCCACTTGTGCAGCCTCTTTTGTTGCTGCGACCTTTTTGAGACAGACTCACCACCTCTGACACTGTCCTCTTGAACCCCCTTCTGGCCTTGAGGAATAAATATTGCCAGACTGGGGCAGCACCCTACTAATGTCAGTGGCTTAATGCTCAAATTTAGCTTTATGAGGGAACCTCGTAATTTATACTTCTGAACTTATGAAAAAAATGCATGCTTCAGAAGGCTAACCAGAGGAAAGATCAGGGAAAAAATAACCCCACATTTGAAATTTTATCCAGTGTTAATTATGGCAATGTGACTCAGCAGCACATTAATTTTCAATCTAATGAGAATGCATATATATGCAGAGTTTGTTAATTACTAGGTTCTAATAGAACTTATCCCTAATCTTTCGTTCTTCTTGGCTGTCTAAATGAAGAGCTCTGCTGTAAAAGCAGCTGGGATGTCCTTTGACCTCTGAGGACATCAAAATGAAAGCTGTATATCTGAAAGGTTAACTAGCCTGTGAAAGTACAGGGCCCTTTCATTTTTTTTAATACACTTTACATAGCCAGAGATTAAACCTCTTTTGGGTCCATTAATCAATCATAACTCATTGCTAATTAAGTGTTAGGCATACCAACAACAGTTCTGACAGCTGATATGCTAAAGGTAATTAAGTTGTTCTAATTATTTTTTAGCATTAAAGACATTCTCATATGGCATAGTAGAATGCCTTTTTAACCGGGCTTCTGATACTAAAGAGCTTTCTTTTTGTTAAGGATAGAGGGGGAAAATTAGCCAACATTGAGTTTAATCAAATTGTATTTTAGTTACTTTTTTCTTCAATTTTTATATATTCTGTTTTACAGCCCCTCTGTAACTGGAGGATTATTCTGAGGAAAGTTCATTATAAAGGAGAGGAATTAAGCGTTACAATGCTATTTTTCCACGTATACAATAGAAAATTATCTGATACTAGAACATCCTACCAATACCAAGGTGAGTAGGGAGGCCTCTACAAGTTAAGGGCTAGTATTTTACTTCCTAAATGGGGATATTCATAGCAGCTTTGCAGGGCTTAGTAATTATATAAGAATCTGGGTTCAAATTACAAAAACTTCATCTAAATTCTGTACTTTCCGTGAGCCTGGGGAATTTGGTTGATCTCATTATATAACACAAGACTCCAAACATGACAATTATTTTCTATACCTCACAACTCTTGAAGTTGTTCTGATTCAGAGTTTGACTAGGGTTGTCTCTTATTAATGTAGGATTAAAATCAGAAATTATAATGTACTTGAAGGTTAGTTGTAGAGTATAAGTCTGTAGCAGAGAGATGGAACAGATGGAATGATAATGTTTCCTATTTCCTGTCTTCTACAATATATGAAGGAAAGGGGAGGGACAGGGTTCCGGTTTTTTTAATTGCAACCATGTAATTTTATACTTTCTATTACTACTACATGGAGACATATTTTTGTTTAAAATATTTTCTGAAATAGTTTTGTCATCCGAAGCTCAACATTTTCCATAGCAGCACCTGTGTGAACTCTCTTAGTTTAGTTTAGTTTACTTTTCAAGGTTTTTGAGGAATTAGAGGGGAAAAGGACGTGGATAGTTGAATAGATCTAAAGTTACCCATAATAGACATGAAAAGGCAAAAACAAGAATAGAAGAAAAAAAAAATCTGGATGCTCAGGGACAACTATTACTTTCTTGTATTAATCATTAGAGTGGCAGATTGCCAGATGCTACATGGTAGCTTACGAATATGTATGTAAATATTTTCGTAAGTACTGGCTTTTGAAAAAGTAAAATAACACACCAACACAATGGCACTCACTCCATGGGAAAAAACTGAGCCTAGAGCATATCGAAGCAATTACTAATGTATTTGCAGCACCTTCCCATGTTTAGCTTCATTTCGCCTCAATACAGTGTCATAAATTGTGAGAGAAATGGCTCTGCACACAATAACTTGCCAGGCAATGAATTTGGAACAGTCAATGATTCATCATCTACCTCTTCAATTCTTTCTCTTAAATGTTTATAATGTGCCTGTAAAATGCTTTAAGCTGCTGGTGACTATAGGCCTTTCTCCCTGGTCCTTCCCCAGATACGTTTCTGCTGGGGCTGATTTTCATGTCCTGTTTTACCTTGAATGCCTCATCCTCAGTTAAGACAATTTCAGCCATTTGACTTGGTCTTGGTTGTTGCTTTGTTTTGGGGTTTTTTTCACAGACTGTAACAATCTCATCTGATCTGGAGAAAGTTTCTTCATTTTTCTTTTAGGAGTTAAGGCATACTTACTGTTTCAAACTGTAAAACCATTAAATCAGCTATTTGATAACTGAGCCTGTCTGTCCTGTTCATTTCAGTTTTTGTTTAAGGCTTCTGTAAGTCAACTGGAAATAGACTATTTTGTAGTGTGCAAGTCTGCGTATGACCCCAGCTCAATGCAGTACTTAAGCATGTAGCTAACTTTGGAGGCTTAAGCATCCTGCCCTAAGCTACTTTCATGACTAAGCTCAGCCACAGGTGTAAGCCCTTTGTTGAATCAAGGTTTAACTGGAACACATGTAAGACAAATAATGCCAAAAATCATCAGAGCTTCATTGATGCCCAGAAGTCAGCTACAGATTCAGCCCAATGGCCTCTGTTGATAACCTTGATTTCTGTAATTAACAAAACCCCAAGATTTTTCCTTTTGGTATCCATTTTGTGACTAATGTTATGCATACCTATACCTTCCTGAGCAGTTCATCTCCTTTTACTACTGCAATCCTAGAGCTGCCTTGATCTAACATAATTTTCTAGGTTGCTTCCACAGTCGATAAAAAGCAATGAATGTCAGAGAAAAAAACATGGATAACTAGCCTGCATTAAGTTTTATGAAGGTTTGTTAACAACAATCCTTGCACTAAATCACTCTTCATCCTAAAGTACTAATTTCCAAATACTATTCTTGAATCTTGTTTTTTAAACATTGAATCATAATGTAAATGATCCTAAGGATTAATAAAGTATGCAAGATTTAATCAACTTATTTCTGTGATTCTGTAATCAAGTGTATGCTCTGAATGATTTCTTTTTAAATACGAAATCTGCAATAAAAACATCAAGGAACAGAACAATTTACAGACGTCACAATTTGCAGCTTGCAGATGGCAAAAAATGAACTTTCATCAGATACTGATGCGTAAGGAGAAGGATTTAAAATGCATCAGAAACTCTGAGCAAAAACTTCTGAGTTTCACAAGAAACTTACTCCTGTCCCTGCTGGCTTGTCAGTTAAATGTAACACCTCTCTTTCTGGACAAGCTGTTGGCTCAGAGCGTGTGGAAAAGGGAAAAGGAACCAAGGGGAGGGGCAGCTGTTTCCTCCACTGGAGATATCTTTTGCCTTGGAGACCAAATATTGTGAAATTCTTACTGGTTGGTTTATATCGAAAAGATAGTGCAGTTAACAGAGGAAGTGCCAGACCAGATCAGATCAGCGATGTGTCTGGCCTGGTAGTATGTCTCCAAGTCTGACCAATGCCAGATGTTTCATAAGACAGTGTTAAAGTCTGTACAATGGACAACTATATATCTGATATATTTTTTATAAATCTTGTTCAAGTCAAGGCCTTAATTAGACATTATTGGCAAGAGCTCAAGAAGCAAAGCAGATATTTCTCTTGTGAAGTACTTTCGTGTGCTGGATTGTTACTATTTTTAATTTTATTTTCTACCCTTAATTATCAAATGCCAGCTGAAAAAAAAAATACTGTGGGGGGAAGGGGGAAGGGAGAGTTTCCATGCACTGAAACTATGAGGGTTTTTAGATGGCTGACCTGGCTATGTTCAGCACATAGCCAGGTCAACCAGCCTCAGTGCTGCAATGATGCGATGTTTCAACGACATCTGAACCCTGTCGGTGACAATAGCACTCCATGCCAGGCAAAATGGGTAAACGTCTAAGGGCATTTTTTCAAATTAGATTAAAAAACACTTCCCAAAGACATGCAAGTACTTTTATCATAAGTCTGCATGACAGTGAATTGTTTGTTAATAATGACAGAGTACATAAAACTTCAGAGAAGCAGCTTCTTATTGCTTTAGGTCAGAAAAGAGAATAATTTTTTGTTTCTCTTTTACAGCTTTCTATTCATTACTTGTCTAAAAAGAGTAATTCTAAATTTATTATTCAGCAAAACTCAAGTTTTAAAAGGACTTGCTTGACACAGTTTGGAGGTTTGTAATAGGAAACACTTCAGGCAAGGGGTTAAGGGGCAACAGAGGGAGAGGATACTATGATTCTATGATTCTATTTCTCTGGAGATATTCAAGACCCATCTGGACGCCTATCTGAGTGATATGTCCTAGGGAGCCTGCTTTGGCAGGGGGGTTGGACCCGATGATCTCTTGAGGTCCCTTCCAACCCCTACGATTCTATGATTCTATGATTCTATGATTCTATGATACGAGATTCCCTGCTTCCACTCCTGTTACCAAAGGAGGTAGCAGGACTCTTGAAGTCTTGCTTCTCTTGGGGCTCCCTTTAAAGAATTTTGACCAACAGTCCTTCACAAATTCCCGAGGGAAGACCTCTTCCCAGCAGCTGTCTGAAGGGTTAGCCCATGTCTGGTTTCTCCTGTGTAGGGTAGCAGGGGTCTGTGCTGCAGCAACACCGAGTACAACCCCAGGTCTGGAAGTCTAGGACCCTCAGAGCCTTGACTCACTTCTCCACTGCTGGCAGTCAACTTGCTTTTCTCTTTTGTTTTGTCTCTAAGGACCGTGACTTCTTTGAAGGCACACACAAAAATTCAAATATTCAGTTTAACAAGAGCCTCATTGATCCTCCATGTTTGCTTATTATTTTGTTCTGAACACCTAACCTGACAGAACTGTGTATTTGTTCTCTTTGTCTGGAAGCAGAGATGATAACAGTAATCACCTTGTTGTTAAAATGCCACATGCTGGAATACAATCACACATATTACCTGGCCTTCTTTAGATGCATGGGGCATTAGGCATTTGGCTAAATCTCTGTCAGTTCCACCGGACTTACTCCAGATTAATGCAAATGTAACATTTCACCCCTTGTTTATCCTCACCCTGGGTGATGCGTTGAATACTCTCAAATTCCATTCGTGTGATTGCCTTGATTTAGGGTTGAAGATTCAACAGCCAGGATAGATTGACCAGGTTTGTTGTGGAGCTGATATTGAAGTTTAGCTACATAATTTGCCATTTTCCTTCATTTAACTGTAGCAAGCTATAACTGGAAATGCCGTGGAGTTATCCCAAGGGGACATGCTAACAACTTCTCTTTGCTTTTCAGGCACAAAGTGGACCCTCTGTCCATGAACTGGATTTCTGTGTTTGTTGAGAGCTGCTATATACAAGCACTTAATCTACAAAATTATTATACTTTTGCCTCTGTAAATGACAAGTGTAAGTCTCCATTGTGCTGATGTACTTTGCTCGTGCTTTGATACCTACAGCCTCCTCTCTTACGGCCCCACTTCAGAGCGCATAGTCATTAAATGTTACAGAAACAGACTTAAATAGCCAAGAGCTGGGACCTTCCTAGTGGAGATGGCCTTGGAATACTATTTTCCAGCCTCTTAAAGCAATTACAAATGTTTACAGTGAGGATACATTTCTGTGAGTATTTCCATGCGTATTTCCTACAAACTAGTGTCATGCACTGCACGCCCCAAAAGCTCCCTTTTCTGCACACTGCAGCTGCCCTGCGCTATGAACAGCTGCAGAGCCAAGGCCAGAGGAGCACATGCCAAGCTGGATGTGCACAGTAGATATTTATATAAGATGCCTCTATTTTTCAAAAGCGATGCTTGCGTGGAGGCGTTTGCAGAGGTAACCTTGTATCTGCAAATTAGGCCAGAGGGAATAGCTCTAGTTATACTTCTTATTTCAGGGCCGTTGCTAGATGTGAGCTCTCCAAATTCTATTTCCCACGGAAAGCTGCTGTTTTTCTTGCTCTTGACTTCACCACAATGTAACAGTTGCCATAAGTACCTGCCAGTGATGTGCAACCCTAGTCTTTGATGCAGGTTAAAACTATATTACACTCTTCAGGTGACATACACGCAGCTCTCAAACTAAATTCTAAAGCTGTGCTTTTCAAGTTGATTGAAATTTAGACTAATTGGTTTTTGGTTTTTTGTGGGTTTGGTGGGGTTTTTGGGGGTGGTGGTATTTGTTTTGGTTTGGGTTTTGTTTGTTTTATACTACTGGTAAGAATTCATGCTGTCATATAGCAGACACTAGTTGAAACTGACTGGTTACAGGGTGGATTTGTTATTTCATAAAAAGAAAACCCATGCAGGATTTGAATGTGAAACTAAAATAGATCCAGGATCTGTATAAGTTTAGACAAGAAGCAAACACTGACACACAATGAAGATCAAGACTTCTGTGAGGGGTTTTTCTCCGTTCATATTCTTGTCATGCTTATACTTGAATATCTGAAAGCTACATTGTAAATGTCAGGGTTAAGTTCCCTCTTTCTGGTTCAGGAGGCATGCGTAGATACACCAAAAAATGCTTTCCTTCCAAGTTTAAAGATGCTTAAAAGTGTCATCATGTTGAAGTTTGGTTTTAACATGCTGGGTTTATTTTTTTAGTTGCAGTAACAACTTACTATTAGATGCCATAAACCCCAGAAAATATTATCACTAAATTAATCTTGTTTGAACATGCATTTGGTTGGTTTCCTGCCTTAACATGATTCTGTCTGCAAAAGACCGAAGTTTTGAGACAGTCATAATTGAGTAAGTAGTATTGACTCTGTCTTTCTAGCTGGAATACATTGCACATTATATAGTACTTGTACATCTGTGCATTGAAAAATGTGTTTAAAAAAAAAAAAAGGTAGATGAGGTACTTAGGGATATGGTTTAGCATAGGATGGGAACGGTCCGACTTGATGATCTCAAAGGTCTTTTCCAACCTTGTGATTCTGTGATCCTGTGTGTAAGTATACATATCACAAATGAATATGAATGCCCTGCTGAATGTGGTGGTGAGCCCACAGACCTGCTTCCCTGGCCAAGAAGGGCAACAAACACTTGGTGGATGTTCAGGTGTGTCCCAGGTCAGACGTAGCTTCAAGGGCTCAGCAGTGACAGTGGGGTACCACACCAGGACCGCAGACTGAGTCTGCAACCCCACACTGAGAGCAGCAGAAAGCATCCACTTGCCATCACACCTCAGGTGTTTTGGCTGGGACGACAGGTAGGTACACTTACTTCCTACAAACAGTCTCTGAGCCATAACGTGTATGGAAATGGAGAAGTCATTCTATCCCTCCTGGGGAAAAAATGTTCTCACTTCTTTTTTTCTTTTTCAGACAAATTACATTTATGCTTTCCCTCTGACTTTTCTCCTGCCCATCATTTTTTTTTACACTTTAGTTTATTTACACTGAACTTCATATGACATTTTATCACCTACTGCTCAGCCTCTTACAATTCTGTCTCTCACGGAACTAGACAGAATACAACCCCGTGGGGGTAACGCTTAGCCCTCGATGAGCAAACTGCAAAGAGCTGCATTGCTCCAGCATGAACCGGCCCTGATATCAGAGAAAGTCGGGGCCTCTTCCCTCGGCGTGGGGCAGAAGGGCTGGCAGTGCTAGCGGGACTGCTGCCACCAGCGGCCCTGGCTTTTTCTAACCGGGTTGAAGACCTCAGAAAACGTTCCTTTTGCACATCAAAACAGGAGGAGGAGACTCAGTACCTTGCTGACCTGACTCTGCCTCTGTTTCCCTGCACCCTCTCAGGGAGGAGGCAGAGGTAACCTGAGCAGCTCCTGTTCTGCTGGGTCTTTCTTATAGAATAGTGTGATGGAATGACAAACGGCTGCAGGTCTTTTAAAAAAAAAAAAATTCTATATTTTAAACCCACGTGCAGGTTCAATACGCCACTATTGGAAGTTTTACAGAGACAATGGAGAAATACCCTGCTGCCGTTTAGAAGTACGTGCTACTACACTTATCACAACTGCAAGCGATTCACAAAACGCGCTCCTGCCAACACAGCAGAGTCACGCCATGCAGTATTACGACCCGCAGCAGAGTCACGTCACTGACTATTACCGCCCGAGGGCAATTCACAAAATTTAATATGACAGCCACAGCAGACCCACGGAACGCACTGCCACAGCTCACAAGCGCACTGACCACTACACGTGTGCTAGTCAATCACCCGAGACTACAAACTTAAAGCATATCCAATATTCACTTACCCATCTCTCCAGGGAAGGGTTCTCCATACGTTACCTCGGCCAGCATCCTGGCCAAGGGGGGAATAAGAGAAGCAGCTACCTCTTCTCAGCCCGAATCTGAGGGGTTTTGTTGTTTTGGGTTGGTTTTTTTTTTCCTTTGATCTATGTGAGAGTGGGCAGGACTGTGCCAGAGTGGACAATTCCACCTTCCATGTTTGTCATTAGCAGTGATCCCCCTTATCTTATGTCCTATCTCGTACATATCTGTATTGTCTGGGCCCACTGAAGGTAAATGGGGACCCTCTGGCTTGCCTTTATCTTACTGCTAGGCAGCTGAATAGCGGCTTGATTGGGACTCAGGGCATGTTGTTTGTTGAAGGAATTCAAGGCTCAACCCAGGCCGCGGTTCTTTGAATTACTCAGCAGTGCCCTGGTGAGTCTCACTTCACAGGACAACTCAAGTTTGAGCTATCTACACAACTCCCTGTGAGTTGTCTCTGCGGAGATGGGGCCTCAAGGCAGTCCAAGTCCCTTTTACAGCCGCCTATGAGTCTCTTGGTGAACCAGAGATCTGAAACCTGTTTGTGGGATTCAGAGCCAGACGATTCTTAGAAATGGTTAATTGAAGTCTCTTCTGGCAAAGGAAGCTTTGGTTGAACAAGTTTGGTTGGTTTGTTTGTTTATTTGTTTGTTTTAAAACAGGAAAAAAACCTCAAATATTTCAGGAAAAAATTCCTAACCAGAGCCAGTCAGAACAAGATAACATTTTTTCTGACTAAGCTAATTTGTGGAGATTGTAAAGAAATATATTTGTGGCAGTTTTGGGGCACTGTTAATAGTTTTTCTTGTTTCTGTTTTCCATGTGTGTGATTTCATTAACTGATAATTGCTTTTGATGTGAAATGCAGGAGATGAATGGTTCATGAATCAATAAGTGATGAGATTTCAGAGTCGCTTATTGATTTTTATCTCCAATTTACTCTGCATTGAATTTAATTATAGCCATTACACTCCATTTGTTTGAAAAAAAATTTCATGGAAAAATTTGCATGAAGTTTATTCAGTGTAATTATACTTCAGCTGTTTTACAATGTTATGCCTGGAAAAACCATCACTGAAATTCCTACATTGGGAAAATATCCATGTATATCAACCCTTCATCATTATGTAGAAGAACTTGATCAGCTTCATGAGCACTTTAAAAAAGAGAACAAACTAGTGTATGTAAAAGTTTTCATCACTGTAGTACTAATACTAGGTGAAAGTTTTTTCTTCAGTGGTCTGCTCACCTGATAAAGAAAAACTTACATGACCTAGTATGGAACTATTTGATTCTACATTTTTAAGGGGAAACTTCCTGATTTTTCATTTCATATTTTAAGACTAAATTTCTTGAATTTAAATTAATTAAAAAACCCCAAGGTTCTAAAACTGAAACTTTTGCTTTTGAGTTTCCAAAAGTGTTTAATTCAATTTAAAACAATTTTCTTCAAGTATTTGTGTTGGTAAGAAAATACTTTCATTCCACTCTAATTTTAAGTTTTTTACACGGTGATCTAGAAAAACAGATCCAAGGTTTTTAAAGGGAAGTAATAATTCTGTTGCCATGTGAAGGATTTTCTCACCGTTATAGCTAGTTTTCTGCTAAAACTAAATTTGGTGTTATCACTACATTTCAGCAAATTGCCTATTAGAAACACCAGCCTAGTACAAAGATTTGATACTTTTTTTTACTGATGTAATATGGGGATCAATTTTATATAATATGACCCAGATGTATTTTCTATTGTAGAAAAGCCTTCATGGGCCTTTGATAAGGGAAAACTATCAAAATTGTGATCACGGAATAGAATCCACTTGATTCCTTGAGAATCGTGCAATTGAGACATAGTGTAAAGTCTAAAGCACATAATGTATCACAAAAAAAGTCTGGGAACTCTGATGTATTCCTTAATTTCTGAAAGCAGAACTCCTATGGATTTCACACTTTAAAATATATTGATATTTTATAGGGCAATCTGCTTTCTAGCTGTGAATTGGGGTGGGGGGTGGTGTTATTCTTTTATACTCACACTATCTACGATAGCAACTTCGTGTGGCTAAATTCTGTTCAGAAAATCCCAGTCCCAGCATATTTAGTGCTCAAGTTTATGCATAAGGGTCCTCAATTAGGAAATGCAGAATCAAACTTTTAGCTCTATCATGGGAATGGAAAAGCTTAAAAAGGAATGTATTTTTAACACCTATTAACAAGCCTTGTTTCAGAGTGAATTAAGATCAATTGGAATACTTCCATGAATTTAATTTAGCTGTGAAGTAGCTCTATGAGATGACAGTCATGACAAACACCCGTGTAACTTTCTCTTTAGAGAACTATATTATGCATTAGAAATGTGTCAGTTATTTTCTATTGACAAGAAAATAAAAAATATAGTAGAAATGTTTAATTGTGTTGTTGGGTTTTTTTTTAATTAGAAGTTGCTTTTTGGCAGAATGCAAGATTATTCAGGGGGATACAGAGATGAACACTCTTAAAGGGTCTGTTGAAAACTTTATCTCTATTAAAAGAAACCCCATTTCCCCTCAACTTGTGTGGGCAGAACTTTGAAGATGTGAGCAATGAAAGTCCACAAAATAGTAATTTTTCTTCAAAATGTTTCTTCAAGGAATTTTGTTTCCTGAGGAACCCTAGCAATATATTTTACTGTAATTAGAGCAGGTTAAAAAAAGTTGGGGTTTTTTGTTGGGGTTTTTTTTTTTGGCATAACGTATGTAAAATTAGACAGAGAGTTTAGTTTATTTGTAGAATTTCACAGGGGACCCATATACAAATGGCGTATTTTAATTTGATTCAACTAAAATAATGTAGATGATTCAAATGGTTGTCTGGCAAATTTTACTTGTAGATGAACCACTTAATTAAAACTTGTTTAAAAATTGTTGAGCATGTGTTATATGGTGTGGTGACATGTTCTTCTCTAGATTAAGTTTGTTTTGGCACCTTTTCTATTGATGCCTCAAACTCTAATAACATTTTAACCTTATTTCCTAAGAAAATGAATTAATGGAAGACATTTCTTCACATAATGTGAGGTAAAGATTGATGGAAAAAAATAATTAGTTTCTTTGTTATGCCCTCACCTCTCCACTGCATCTGTTACTCTTGACTAGTTCATAAGACCCACCCACTCTCCCTCAGGCTATCAACTTCTCATATATTAAATTATTTTGTAGTAGTTCTATCACTTTTAGTCTCTTCCCTACAAATTCCATCCTACCTTTCCTGCTTTTCTCTTGTACTTTACTTCTGCTTACAGTTCTTCTTTGTGGCCCTTCCTAGTTTGGATTTCTGAATTGGTTTAACAAAGTTTCAATCCTGTGTGTAGTTTTTCCAAGCTTTCTGAAAGGTTTCTAGTCTTTTTCAGCTTTTTTTGTGCTTTTCCCAGGAAACTGGGTATGCATCTTCTCTAAACCTGGACTTTTCTGCTTATGCAATTCCCATGTTAAGTCTCAAGAATATGGTTAAATGCTGTTTTGTATTTTGTCTGTTATAACTATTTTCCTCCCTTTTTGCCTCCCTGTGCCCAGGACTAGGATTACAACCAGTGATATACCTTATCCTTTTCTTCCCCCAAATTCAAGCACACTGATTTCAGCTGTAATTGCTTCTTGAATCAACATGTCTGTGTCATTTTGGACTGAGAGAAGAATTACCTCTTACATAGTATAACACTAGTTGTTCCAAAGTGATTAAGCTGCTGAGACAGTGTCCCTTTAAACAATTTTCTATAATAATTGGCCTGTTTCTATGCATACAGTGGTTTTCCTGTATCATTCTGTTGTCAGACTTTGTTGTTTCTTTGATCGCCCTTAGCAGAGATTCAATATACTTATTATTGTCACAAAACCAGGAATGGAGCTCTGCAAATATGCTTGAATCCTGAGAAATAGAATTAGTAATCTTCTGCAAAAATCCCACTCTTTTTAATCACAAATGCTTTTCTTGCCAGCTGGACCACAGCTATTTATTAAAGTGGGACAGAGAATGGAAACCTTTTGCCACGTTCTGAACTGCTCAGTGTTTCAGCCTTCCCATGCTGAGCTGTTCAGTGCCACAGGCTTTTGCCTCGCCAGTAGGCAGGGAGCCTGATGCCAGCCCCTTGGTCCACATCAGAGAATTTTGGGGCTTTAGGGTGGGAAGAATGGTGTGCAACCCTGAAACCTGGGTGCTTAGGCATGATCTGCTGAGATTTCATCCTTCCCTCTGAGGTGGCTTGACTTTCCTGGTTCTCTCCCATCTGCCTTTTCTCTGTGGATGACCATACTGGAGCTGCCCTGGAGCAATGTGCATGGTGATTGACCAGTAAACACAAGTGACTGGTCAGGCAGGTATTGCCATGTTAGTCCTGCCTGGCTTTGTTTTTTTGTCCCCTGGCCAGGTATGATTTCTTCTTCTCTTTCCAATCTGTTTTGAAGTGGTCCACAGAGTGCAGAGAGTCATTAAGGGAAGAATCACAAAACCACAGAACTACAGGTGTTGGAAGGGACGTCTGGAGATCATCTAGTTCAACACTCTGCTAAAGCAGGATCACCTAGGGCAGGTAGTACAGGTTCGCATCCAGGCAGGTTTTGAATCTCTCCAGAGAAGGAGACTCTGCTGCCTCTCTGGGCAGCCTGTGCCAGTTCTCTGCCACCCTCACAGTGAGGAAGTTTTTCTTAGTGTTGAGATGGAACCTCCTGTGTTGCAGTTTGTGCCCCTTGCCCTTTGTCCTGTTACTGGGCACCACTGAAAAGAGTCTGTCCCCTTCCTCTTGCCACCCACCCTTTAATTATTTATAAGCATAAATTTTCAATTTATTACATTGCAGATGCTTCAAAATAGCTGTTACTTACTTGTTCTATTACTTTTCTTAGCAAAAGTGAGTTTGCATTGGATGAGGATGGTCTCTTTTTTCCCTTTTCAGTTTTCTGAAATCTTCCCCACTGGCAACAAGTTTTCAAAGCTAGAGGGTGGCTATTAATAATGCAGAAATATAGATAGTAGCATTGCATAATGTCAACTAGTATTCACAGGTCATACTTGAATTCTGCAAATATCAGGCAGGTACTTAAAATTTTCACTGGTTTGGTGACTAAATTTAATATAAAAAATATATAAATTATCTACAGAAAGGTGGACAGATCCCTTGAAGTAGTAAAGCCAGTTTGCTTGCTTTCCACCTTTGCAGCACTGTGACACTGATGAACAGCTCAGAATATATTTGTACCATCAATATAACAAGAAAACCACCTTTAAGAAAGCTGTATCTGCACTTCTTAAGTCCTTTTATAAATTCTTATTCAGGAAAAAATTCTTCTTTTAAAAAATCACACAACCATATAATCAGTTTCAAGCATATGTTGAAGTTCTGTAAACCAGTCTGTATTTAAAATCTTTCTTGGAGACCTAATACTATGAATGGTTAATCAGTAAAGGACTTTTCCACGGTGCTTCTCTGAGAGTAGAGCATTTTGAGTTTAATTTTTCATAAAAGAAAGATGGCTTGAAATTTCTCCCTGGAATATTCCCACCACCTGACTGGAGATTTAGAACCAGCTTGAATTCAAAAAGGAGTAGCATACAGTATTTTGATGTTTCTCCAAGGATTTAAAGCCATATTAAAGCATCAAGTAGCTTTGCAAAACCAATAATAAGTGTTTATTATAACAGAAATAGTATATCAAATTTCTAAACTCTGGCTTTTTAACATCTACAAGTACCTCAGTAATCACAAGCTTGCATAATAAGGCCTCAATCTCACAAATATTTTTATGAAGGTTTAAATCCTCTGAAGTGTAGTGGATGCACGTCCTGTAAGCATAGCTGTAAGTCCTATCAAGATCCTTCCTCTGAGATTTCCTTCTTCATTTGTGTCATTCTTCATTCAGTGACTGAGTTCTGAATCATAATGAGAAAACTCTAAGTGCAGCCAAGATGATGATGATGATGATGATGATGATGAAAATGGTAATTAAAATGACAATGATAATAGTAGTAATAACAATAATTATAAAAATAAGCTGTGGTAGTAGTAGTAGGGCTGTGTGTGTGTCTGTCTGTCTGTGTAGGGAGTTTACTTGGTCTCCTGGTCTCCATTTTAAACAACTTATTTCTGCCAGCTACCGTTCCTTCATTGATGTTTTCAGATTTTATTTGAGTAACTTACTTGTTATTAATGCACATATTATTTATGAAGTTGTTATATTCAGACTAAAGATTTATGAAAGAGAGGTGTAAAAACTGTAATCATATAGGAGGCAGAAGCAGGTATATGCATGAGAAGAAAAAAAAAAGACAATTTAAGACTGAAGAGAAGATATGGGAAATTAGAAAAAATCTCACAACAACAAAGAAGCAAAAATGACAAGGAGTCTGACAAGAAGCTTGAACTCAAACCCACAAAACCTATTGCCTATGCCTCACAACACTAGTAATCTACTCTGGGAATAATCTATAAAGACACAGTTGATCAAATTTCTGCACCTGATTTACACAGCCTTTTTTTTCACCATCTTCTCTAGTAAGACCAGACTAGCTTTTGAACAGCATACAATGTGACTTTGAACTTGGCTGAATCCACCAGGAGCAAGGGCAATACAAATAAATAAGAAGAAAATACCATAGTTTTCTGTATGTTTCTATTATTGTATTTTTACTTTTCTTCTCATACCAGGTTTATAAATTATTCCTTTTACCACTTCAGATGCAAAAGTTGCACTTGGCCTTTTCAAAATAAGCAGATTCAATGAAACAGACTCCACTGGAACAAATCACAAGAGCCTGTTTATTAATGATTAGCTTTATTCCTTTCTTTGCTGTACCCATCAGTCCTAGAAACAGAACACAGATTGAACAAATAGAGCTGAAACTATTAGGATTCTCCATTCCGCAATATTCAAATACTAGCAAATTCTGTGGGAGCTACTCTAATGGATTTAATAGCAAAGGAACACTAAATGAGATTTTAATTCTTCTTTCACTTTCCTATTAACATTGCCTGGTGTGAAGTGTCTGTCACATAAGGAAGGAAAAGCTGTATGATTTGGAGACCCATATGACTGCACCCAGCACTAGATTTATGTGAATCCCTTTCTGAGAGTGTCAACAGCCTTCTTTCAGCATTAACCATGTCTATGATTCTTAAGCTTTCAAAGGAAATCCCAAAAAAGCAGCTTTTATCTGAGGAAATTAAATTATTCTCTGCTGTGGAGTCTGGGGATTTTTGTAATGCTTCATGTCCGTATAGAAGAAAGTAGTAGGATTTAATTAAATAAAAACAATGACAGCTTTGCTTATGAAATTTTTCAGGAAGCCCTGTAGAATTGTGCATCTACTGTGAATTCTTTAGGTTGCTTCCAAAAAGGTCACCCTTTCCTGTTAAATTAAATGGGAGCAATTTTTTAAACTCACTTTAAATTTGCTTGTCTTTATTGAGAAAACAGCAAGGGGGCTGCAGTTTTTCAGAAGTGCCTTACACAACAAGATTATTTCTACTGACTTCAGTGGGTGAAAAGTCCAGCTAGCACTGGGCAGGTTTGAAGGTCACATCTAGACAATAAAATTTTAAAAAATAGTCTTTTCAGGTTTGGCTCTTAAAGTTAACCGATCGGAGGGTCCCACCAGTCTCACACTCCTGATTTTTTTTTTTGTCTAACAGGTCTGATACTCACTTAATGGCAAGCACACCTGCCTGATTCTTCTCCCTTTTTCATTCTAAAATCAATTGACAGCCAGTCTATGTGTGTTCTAGGGATCTGAAATCAAAACGTGCCATCAGGCTCAGAACTACTAAAGATACTGGAGAAATATTTAGCCTGTCAGATTTGTTTCTTTGCTGTCTTTGTGAAATACAGTGTGCTATTATGGCAAGGACAGATCCATCCTTTGATGTGCCTTTGCTGGAGTTTTCTTCAGATTTGAGTAAAAGGTTCCTTCATGGCTCCTGTGAGCAGTTTATTTGCCTTTATTTCTTCCAGATAGTGCTGCTTGTATATTGCCCTCCATCAAGGCAGCAACAATCCATACAGACACTGTTCAGTTAAACTGGGGGATTAGGTCCCCGGGAAGTTTTCTGTGAAGCTGATAATGGAGGTGTGAGAACAACAATGTGACCTGCCCATGGCAGGAGTGGACTGCACAAAGACTTAGCAGAAAAAGACTGAAAAACAGGGACTGTGGAGAAAATGCTTTTAAAAAAGTAATCTTTAGTAATGTATCTTGTTAGTCATAGTCTATGTCTGAACTGCCTAGACCAGGAGGTATCACCCAGCTCTCAGTGTCAGTACCTTAGGACAGCTGGACCACAATCTGGGCTGGGAGCAGACCCTGGCATCCACCATCTGGCCACCCTCTTTTCGTATTTTTCAGTCCCAGCCTGAATCCCAGGCTCTGAGGACTGTGGCTCTGCACCACGATGAACACAAACAACCCCAGGGCCGGGGGCAGAGCACACACACAGCACACACCAGGCTGGAGGCCAAGGCAGCCACTGCCTCTCAGGGTTTGCAACAGGACCGCACTCAGTGTGGGAAGCCCCGCAGAGTGCCAGTGAGGTGGTCTGTGGTTCCCTAGCTGGTAGGATCAGATCAAGAAAAGCTGAAAGAAATGCAAAAGTATTCCTTGGGAAGTTCTAGAGTGAGACAAAAATTTTGAATTTAAAAAGAATCCTTTCAAAAAAGAAAAGTTTGCCTTGGAAAAACGTCCAGTGTTGGAGATGTTTCTCTTTTTCTAGAAAAGTCCTCCATTCTATAAAAATATTATTACACATTGTATCAGAATGGTTATCAATTTCAACCTGTGCTGTGGAAGAAAAACAGACATAAAGGAAAATGCAAATAAATGTTTCGCTTTGCTTGCTTCCTCTGAACAGTCTCATTTGGATCAATTCAACAGTACATATTTGTGGTTGTTTCTCTCCTCCTCCCACCTCGCCCCCCGCCCTCAAGCCTTGACCCATCCTTCTCTGTTGTCTCCAAAAAAGGAACAATATGAGCATTGATTTAGTATAAAATGTTGCAGGTAGCTCTAAATCATTTATATTGTTTTATGAATCAGTTATAATTCAGTTCACATATTAGCCAGAAGAAAAGAAATAGCTCTCCCTCTTTTCCACAGTCCCTTTGTGATTTGAATTTCTCTGAGAAGGTAGAAGACACATGTTCGATACCCACTCTTGCAAGTGTGGCGTGGGTACTGTTCTGATTGAAATTATAGTAAAACTTCAAGCAAACACCGGCTCTGAGTGAGGCAAAGGTAACCTTCATCTTCCAAATCTCAAATGCTTCTCTTCACCTTGAGGTATTTTAACACTGGCATCTGCTGCTGACAGCATTTTAATGTTGTTTAGTAATCTCTGGGATGAAGAAGTTAAGAATGGCTTCTCCATTCCACACAGCAACGGTACTAGAAGAGTAATGAAAGAATCTGTCACAGCTGTCAGTGAATTGGTGATGGGGCATGTTTACAGGAAGCTGGAAATGACACCCTGACTCCGTTTTAAAGAGGAGGACACCGCAGGATGCTTCTGCTGCACCTGAGGGTACGTGCAGGCAGCTTCAGCATGGACACAGGGCTGATGCTGAAAGTATCCACATGAGCCTATAGGACCCATGCTAGGTACTCTGTGCTGTGGGGTCGGCTCTTCAGGTTGTGCCATGCCACATCCCTTGCTTTTTTGACCTCTTGTTGTGGACCGTTCAAGCATCACATTACACCATTTGTCTGGGTCTGTCACTTTTGATAACCTGGCAACTGCTACATCCACTTGCTTTTAATTGCCCTGCCATTTTATTTGCTTCAAACATCTGTGTCCAGTTGCTATCTGGGGTCATTTTAATTGTTGGTGGCTAATAAAATTTGAAAGGAATATGATTTTCTTATATTTCCTTTTAAGATAATCCATTGTGGTTTGCTACAGTCATCAGCTGCTGCTGATTTTCTGCCGTACGGATGATTTCATTACCTAGAGATCATTGTTATTACCATAAAATCCCCATTTATTAACTTCCACATCAATTATCCGTCCTGTTGCTTATTGATCTGAAATCTCCTGAGCAGCCGATCTCCTGGGGCACATTTCTTCCCAAGTACAAATCTAGAGAGTTCACTGGAGTCATGTAAAAGATGAACCTGGCTCCTCTGGCATACTGATCTCCTGCCAGTACTTTTATTAAGATGACTACTGATTGTGCAATCACCTGACAGATTTGGTACTGCACCAGTTTACAGCTCCAGTGATTCATGATTCTGCTGATACTGATTGGCCATTTGTCACCATTATTTTTACTTTCCTCCTTCTCCCTGTGATCGCCATATTATTTTTTTTGTCCTCAGCTTCTATCTGCCTGTTCAACATTTTATTTTGTTTTCCTTCCTCTTCCCCTAAGCTTCCTCTGCTTGGATGAATACCTGTCCTCCTGTACAGTCCTGAGTTGTGGTACCACCTTTTTCATTATGCCACCTGCAAAACCTTTTCCTTACATCAGGCACTGGTATCTAATTTTCCTATTCTTTACTTTTACTTTGTGTTTCCTAGTCACAATTTGCATTTTGCTCTTACTGCCAAGAGTGCTCTCTCCTTCCTTCTTCCTGACCCTTCGGGAACCTTATTTACCCCATCACCTTCTTCCTGATTATCTGGAACAAAGCACCGACCAAGCATACTGTGGTGGTTTGACCCTG
>VZTU01007784.1:47950-97054 GCA_013400835.1 Zapornia atra | reverse complement strand
ATACACGTACACCGAATACACACACACACACACACACACGAGACACTCAAGACGCGTATATAAAATACACAACACAAAGCAAAGCACAAAGGCTGTTAACTGAAATACAGGCACAAGTTGTCTGACAGGCTATGAAAATCCACAGAGCATAATCATCGTGTGCATTTTTACCTTCTTCCTTTGTTCTTAAGGCAAGGGACTTTAATGACTTACGGTGTTGACAATCTTTCGGCTTTTCCCTTTTTACGCCAACAGTATTTGGGAATTATTTTCCCAGACAATACCACAGCACTNGAGAACAACACAGGTGATACGCAATTTGCCAGCCAATTCTCAAAGCCGCCTGGTGCCGTAGAAACTCTCGGCGTGGCCGGACAGGCAGGTCCCAGGATGCAGTGCTACGCCGCAGTCCCGGCTCAGGTAGCCGTTTGGCAACCGTACAGCAGCGGCAAACGTGAAGGGCATCCGCTCGCGGGAAAGGTCCAAAAGAAAACACTGTGCAGCCCCAAAGTACAGAAAGGAAGCCGAAACGCTGGGGTACACGCCCTACGCCCAGATCGTACGTGCTTATAACCGGTTGTTGTGATGGTAAGTAATTTCTTAGGTAAAGGACAGCGGAAAGTAGACAAGTAGGAAACAGTTAAGTTTGTAATCTCAGAGAAAGGGAGAGACGGAGACAAACACACACCCACAGACAGAGACAGAGCGGAGAATGCCAAGCATGAGACAACAAAAACAAGACCGAAATCAGATTCGGGAAACTGAAAAAATTACAGCATTCATCTTAGCATTTACTGAGGTATATATAAAATAATAATAAATTAACACATGCACAGAGTGGCTTAAAATACTTATTGCCATCAATAGTCTGTGACGGATGCCGGCTTCTTACTGCTATACGTACATTAGATTGGTCATCGCCTCTTAATCTCCTTTTGCTCAGACCCATCCATTTTTTGCTGCTCCAGCATCTGTGCCCTTTATGCTTTTTTTCTGTATAGTTACCCACAATACCCTGGATAAATTAATGTCATGACCTCGCTATGGCTATCAGACAGAAAAAAAAGTCTACTATTTTAATAATTGAACGTGCGCGTACAGCAAACTGCCTACCGATAGCCCAGCTTTGTGGACTGCCTCCAAAAGCAGCCTTTGCTAGCTCTGCGAATCAGAAACAACAGATGCAAATACTAGCCACATAGACCCAGCTCCCTCTGTGTTGCTTTTTTTTTTTTTTTTTTAAAAACCCACCCTTTTCAGGCTGTGCCATCTCATTTTCCCCACGTCTGCCCCCTCAATGGTTAAAAACATCAGCCTGCTGAAATTAGAAGCTTTTGAATAAAAGCATAAAGATGGTTGAAAATTATAAATGGCTGCAGATTCTGAAAATTTATATCCAGACGGTGAGTGGGGAAGAGTACCCAGGTTCAAGTGCTGAGCCTCACTCGGGAGCACCTCTGGGGCCAATGGGACTGTAGACTAGATTAAATCAATAGTCGTCTGAAACAAGATGTCGTAATCAATCAGCTCAATTACCACTGTCATAGATCTGGGCTTAAGGTCTTTCCTGATTTCACTCTTCTAATCATTAACCCTTATGCATCCTCAAAATAGGAACTTGCGCTTGCTCTGCTGCCCCACCTTTCAAAGTTTAACTTAGCATTTTCCCCTCGTTTTCCCTTTCCCTGGTTAAATAATACAAGAATGGGTCAGCAAGAAACGTTTTCAATGTGAGTATAGCAAGGTTAGATGCACTCCTTTAAACGTGCCTATTATATATTTGCTGTGTGTGCGCTTATATATTATTATTATGCCTCCGGGAGTGGCTGGGTGGATCAAAGACTGCTGTTTAATTAACATTCAACTTCAGCTGTTTCCTTGGAGATTAAAAATAGAAGACTAGTTGAATTAAACCAAAGACGTCCACTCCTTTCACTAATCCAATATTATAGAACTCCTGTCCACTCAACCTAGTTAGGAGCTACTCATTCCTGGTCAGTCAACCACTGGGAAAATCCATTTTCAGTTTGAGGGTAAGTGTAAAAAAGTTGGAAAAACATTTTTGTATGCATGCCTGAATTTCACGGAATTGCCCGATCCTTTACATATTGCATCCACAGTACAGTAAATCCCCACACGATTTAAGGAGAAAAGAAGCAATGGGTTTGGAGACTTTAAAGAGCCACTTTAAAATCTTGCCTGTAATTACTGTTCGCTCTATGAAGATTAAATGTCATCCATTTAACTTATTTTTATTCCTGTGCAGGTCCTGATAAGATCGAAAAGCTTTTCATAAAACTGCTCCAGCAACTGCCACGTATCCTTCTCTTGGTTTCACAGGAGGAAAGAAAGAATTCGGGTAGCATACATCCAGAGTTTTGGTCTCTTAAATTCTATTCTGCTGATAGACTCAAATAATAATGGTGAAAGAAAACCCCATCGCATTTACAGTTACATCACTGTCTGTACACACTGCCTGCTTCCAAGCGGAACCACACCTTTTTTAACCATAGCTCTGCTTTTCAGCGGGAGAGACCGAACGCGCAGCCTTAGTGCCAGCAGCCCTGTGAATGTCCAATACCTGCATTAGCATCTGTGCCACAGCAGTGGTATTTTGGGCAGGAATTTGTGCTTCTAGAGCTGCTAGGAGTGGGTATGGGACGGATGGGGCAGCAAATAAGTGTTTCACGGAAAAGGCCGAGGACGGGGGTCTGGCTGTGGGGAGGGCACCTGCTGGGGCAGGGCGCTGCGCTGTCCGAGACAGGTTATAATTGGAGATCGATTGCTGGATTTAATGACCCAGCTGTTTTCATTAGTAGAAATGTAAAAAATTGGTCTAGAAAATTATTCAGCTGCTAGCATAGGCGCTTTTTATACAGGCTTATACCTCAGCCAGGAGCGACTTTGTAGCAGTAAATGACCCCTCACAGACAGAAAAAAAAATTACCTCAGCTTTGCATCTTTTCTGGGAAAGATTTAGCTGACAGGGGGATGAGATACAAAAAGAACCTTAATTCTGTCCTTTAGCAATGCTAAATAAATGCAGTGCACCAGGCACCACCGTAAAGACTCTGAAGGGTACCGCTCGGTCCTGTCGGCAGCAGTTAAGACTGTGAGCATCATCCACAAGGGGACAGCATTCACATCCACACTGGAAAGATGCAGTTTGTGTACAAGAAGAACAGAATAAGAGCAGCAGCCATTGCTGAAACCACCCAAAATTTTTTTTAAAAAACCCCACAACCCTCCCCCTCCAACAAAAAACCCAAAAAAGTGTTTCACTTAATGGGAGGGAGAGAGGGAGGAGGGGGGAGTCTGGATGTGGATGTCAGATATCAAAACCCATTCAAATACAAGCTGAGCCTTTTGTTTCTTAGACAGCAAAAACAAGGCAATTTTCCATATTAATACAAACTTTGTGTGAATGAGAAGGATTCTCTGGAATAACAAATAATAAAGTTAAGAGTATGTGATGACAAGAATTAGATACTATTGGAGCAAAATCAGAACGTGTTTAACACAGAGGGAGAAATGCACTGATACCAAATGTTATTCTGATTTTACAGTTCTCATCTTCATATTCTGAGTGTGCTCCAACAGAGAGGTAATGACCTCATCCCTCTTCTTTTTCTAGGAGCATAAGTTTCTTCATCACAGTGCACATGAAAGGGATGCTCATTAAAATACAAGGTTTAGCTTCCTTTAATATAGCATTTATATGACTTGGAAGAACGAGACTGAGCGACCTGTCTCTAAGCATATGCCATAGTTTTGTATGCTTGTCCTTCTCACCTCCCTGATGAACAGCAAGGGGATCAAGACTTCAGAAAAATCCCACAGCTATCTAGTCCCAGATCCAACACAAAAATCTCCCCAATTAATTTCTTGTTTAGAAATGCTACACCCAGACCTCATCTTATATTTTTTTTAGTAAAAGTCCCTTTTGTTACTTAGCTGAAATTCCCACCTGGTTGTGAAGTATTAAATGTGTATACATATAGCCTACACAAGCTATCATGGAAAGGAAATCACACAAATAAAACACAGAGAAACAGCAATATCCCTCTCTCCCCACGCAAGCTTCTTCGTACTGGAGAAATGCTATTATACCATCTCCTTGCTGACTTGTCAATTTACCTGCCCTTTATTAAAACACAGAAATATGACAGCAGAAATTACTGCAGTCTGAATTACTTTGAAAGTATATGAACACTGTTCAATAGACCCTGATTTCACTGACATTTTCAATTAAAAAAGTAATTATTTGTGAAAACTAACCAAGGTGATATTTACTCTTTTTTTGACCCATGTTTTCCTGAGCTTCAAAAGCATGAAACAATGAATGAACGAATTTTTCTATTTAGGAACGCTTCTTATTCTTACTTCACTAATTGCTTCGTGTTACTGCTTAATACATCAGCAGCACAACGTGAAGGAAAGGCCTGGTACTAAAATGAAATTCCAACTGTTCATAAAACTGTTTTCGACTGAACAGTCAAGGCTGCATTTGCAGCCCGTTCAATAAAAGAGACGTAAAGCACCAGGCACTATTTAAAAAACCCCGCTTCATAAATTTCCCAGTATGACATTTTTATTCTTCCCTTACTAATTAGGTATAGGTGCCTATAGAGATACACATAAAACTGATAAAACCCCAAGATTACGTGGAAGAAGGTGGCCAAAGTATGCTGTTTATTCCCAGAAGGCACCCCTCCGTGCTGGTTTCGCACTATTGTTGCAATCATCAGTGGAGCCGATCCCTCAGATACGGCAACTGGAGCAACTTGACTCGGATGGGCAGTGTCTCTGAAATGATCTGAGCTCTTTCTCTGAGCACGGACTCTTGGATACATATATGTCAAATTAGAATCAAACTTTCTGAAAGGAAATTAAAGGCATTCTGTGCATACTGCAAGCAGTAACAGAATGTACAGAATTCTGCTATAGAAACCCCCCTCATGTTTTCTTTAAAACATGATTCGCAGATAAACATTTGTGAGAAACATTAGGACACAGAGTTTCTACAGCCTTGTTTTCAGGGGTTTGAAAACCACTCTGGGGAAAAGCAAAGCATTTTAATAAGAAAATACAGACCAGCAGGTTCAATGCCTGCAAAACCAGAATATTTTCAATTTTCTAGACAGTGAAGGTTAAAGCTATCCTGCATTCTCATAGTTCTCTCTCTCTCCTTTCAATCAATCTCATTGATTTTTTTTAAGGGTCAGAGGCTATACCTTCATTGATCAAAGAAACAGCCTGACACAGCGAAAGAGTCTGCCAATTCCAGACAGATCAATCACACCTTTGTCTGCTTTTGATACATTATGGTTATTTATTCTGCATCACCACGACTTTCTGTCGCATGGCTCTTAATGTAATAATGCTGCTCAGGGACAACAATAAAAAGGGGTGGGGGGAGGGGAAATATTCTATTTAAAATATTTTAAGCCTCTCTCTGGTATTTCTGAGGGTGGCTTATGATGGAACCTGGCCAACTTGTTTGATTTCATTTTTGCTTTGGAAAAGAGCTCCTGTTCTGGTATTTTAGCTCTCCTTGGTCAGCGTTTTGCAGGACTTTATAAAGGCAATCCTTCGAAAATTATTTGTGCAAACTGGTTTTAGGAAAGTAATTAGATCTTGATAGGATAACAGTTATGATGTAGTCACAACCATAATCTTCCATGTTTACACACTGTTTTAGAAATGTTTTAATAAATAGAACGTAACTGATACCCAGCTACAGCTATTGACTGCTTTATGACTGTAAAATGAAATTAAATGGTCAGCCTAAAATAATTGCTAGGAAATGTTGCTGAATAAACAGATATAAGTGCTGAAAAGCTCCTGGCTTTGCAAACTATTATGCTGAAAGCCAGCTAAAGTTTTAAAAAATGCACTACATGCTCGCTGTCTGTCATGAATGAAAGTTATATGCTATTATTTGTCTTTCCGGAGCAACTGCAAGAAGCTTTTAAAGCTACTGTCGATCTAGTATCAAATAGGTTGTTCACATTCACACGTCACTTCACAAGCAGTTGCCCCACTTAAGAGAAGTCACTTCTGGGTCTCGTGATATTTGTTGTAAGTGAAAGTTCTAAAGGTGAAACTGTAGCCTAAGAGGAGTCAGTAGCAAAAAGCCCAGTGACTTCAGTGGAGTCGGGACTTCACCACAGGAAGCTACGTCTCAGCTCCTTCAACCCAAGCTGCCTTCAGGAGGAAGGGCAGGTCATGGGACCATACTCTTATAAAGGATTTTTTAAAAAATTAACACGTTTCCTAGCAAATAGCTAGCACAGCTGTGATGAGCTCTGTGCACCATGCAGTCCTAGCAAAGACAGGGGAACTGTTCAGTAAAATTAAGCATGTAAATCTTTGCAGAATCAGGGTATCAGGTAATAAGACATAATCACCGTCTTGAAGAAATTATCCACCTACATCATTAGAACATTAAAATAAGATATACGATAATCAAAACACTTGGCATTAGTTTCTGATTTCATTGTGCCTGCTCTGTAAATTATTGTGCACCCAATTTACAATTACATCAGCATTATTATGTAGAGCAAAAGGTAAGTGGTATACAAAGCTGAAATATTAAACCCATTAAAAAGTTATGAGCTTGACAGAGTCCCTACATGTATTTGTGTCCATGCCAAGAAATGCATTTTAAAACCTTTAACTAAAGGAAACTGCCTCCCAGTGATAAACTGCAATGCCTAAAAGACGTTGCTTAAAATGCTACCGCCACTCTCAAAGGCCAAGAGACCTTAAAAACGGTTGCTGGCTGACAGCATTACACAAAAACATACAGATTCTTCTGTAAAGACATAAAGCTGAATGCGCAACATTTCAGAGAAGTTTTGAATAAGTCTATTTGTCCAGCTTACTTTGCAAGGGCTCTGCAGAAAACAGCACCATAAACACTTTCAGTCCCCACACAAGGGCTAAACAAAGAGTCCTCTTTCTAGCCATTTAATCCAGTAATTTATTTTTTCAACCATCACATAAATCGAAACACAGCTGTAACCAATGACTTGCAGATCCAGTTCCCTGCCAGCTGGATCCTGTTCTGCTGAAACAGCAAGATTTTTACATTGTTCACTTCTGTACATCTGGAGAAATCATTTGGGTTCAAAGGTGAATAGAAAAGCTCTTTAAATAAACTCAACCAACAGTGAAGAGAGGCCTAAGTGTCTACAAAAGCTACATGGAGTTCCCTATAAAAAGTTCTCCTTTTCAAATTGGCACATAGAGCAGTTTGCTTCTTTCAACATTTTATGATTATGACATTTTAATTGAATTAATCACTCAAATACGCATTTTGATAATAAAGAAACATTTACTTTTTCCCCAGAACTTTCAAACACAGTGTCAATACTCAAAAGTGATCACAGTCAGTAGCTTCTGTTCTTACCACGTTCAAAAGAATCATCAGGAAAGTAATGGTGGAACGCAACAAAATACCAGAAATATACCTCACCTAATGCATCTTGGCTGTTGCCTGAAAAGCTGCATAACTTCCAATTAAAAAAAAAAAGCAACCTGTAAGCAAGCATATACTCTACTTAGATATGCTGAACCTGAAATCTCTTAGAAGTTAATCCTTAAAACATCCTCACTTCAGAAAGTCTGCATCATCTCTGACTGCGTGATTCTGCTAGTTAAAGTAACAAAAATGTCCCTGACATTTAAAACTGCACACAGTAAATTGATTACAATGCATCACTTCCTTTAGAAAAGCAATCACAAAGCAAACCAGCTGAATCTTTCAGAGGTAAATAACAATGAATATTGAAGGCTCATATAATCTGTATCTTTGATTACTTCTGAAACAAAACAGACACTCAAATACAGTTACAATGGAGGGGGTTTGTGCCTAGCCGAGGCCTGACTAACAAAAATACTTACAACACTGAAGGTGCCTACGCTAAGCCTTGTTTGCAAATTCATAAGCATGCCCCAGTTGTGAACGTAAAGAAGTAGTTCCTTTATTGCACATTATTAATAGGTATTATTTCCAAATTCAATTAGGGTTCACTACTGTAATTGATTCTTTTCCCTTTTTTAATACTTACTGTTATAGCTGGCTTGAAAAAATGTATCCTTTCTGCTTGCCACATCTCTGTGCTGGCTTTGCGTTACTGCCCCTTATCTCCTCACAGATAACTGAGTAACTACCTCACCTTCAGCTCTTGCTTCTTGTTGCCTACTCTTGCCTGCGCTTCCCTCCTTCACTCATAATTACAGGAATGGACTGTTAAATATGCTATCTGTGCTCTGTTGTGAAAATAGGAGCATTAAAAAAGTAAAAATGAAGTAGAAGGAAAATATCATGTCTCTCAAAGCCAGATAAACCAGATAAATTGTCTGCAAAAATTAACATGCACAACTCATAACCAGGTAATTACTACATCACTCTGGGGCAAACTTCAGGGTATTTAAATGTGTGTTTCTGTCCATTAACATGTATAGATTTACATAAACATTCTAAAATCAAAAGTATCTGGTTTGCACTTAATTACGTTTCTGGAAAGCTTTCTCTCTTCAGTTCCTGACGTGTATTTACCCTTAACTATGGTCGAGATTTTGCCTGATAATTAATACAAGTATTACAAAAGGGAGTGGATTTTGACAGAACGTAAGCTGCCAAGGCCCAATGACCGAGCTTCTGCAGTGCCTCCAGTGACTGACTTTGCCAAAATCATCAGCACAATTAAACGGGATGAACTTCATTTACCACCATTTAGACCGCAGTTCTTCCATCTTGCCACCAACTGCCCTCTCCAGTTCAGACTCTGTTTTGTCCAAACTATTTGCCTCCACTTTTAATGAACTCATTAGGATTTATTATCCACTGCAGACATGACCTATGGCCCATTATGTAACACTATCTGCCTGCATGCCTTGCCAGCCTAGGGTTTCCGTAAGTTAGATTCAGGTAACTTCAAGTCACAATCAGAAATGCAGCCTTCAGAGGCCTGGGACAGTCTGGGACACATACAGTAGCCTGGAGAGAGGTATTACCTATTTTTGTTAGGTGCCTTTGGTCGCTCGGAAAACCTCGCTCAACTCTCTCACATCACAGTTGGCAGTACAGATGGTATTCTGATTTATCCAGGAATGTAATTCCCATGGCAGCCCCTGAGGCAAAGGCTTTGGTGCTTTTTATATATCTGGTTTAAAACCTAAGCCCTGCTGAATGAATCTCCCAACTGGAAATCCAACTCACCGAGCTAGAAAGACTGAATCAGAGATTTTTAGATCCGACATGCCAATTTCAGAATGTGCTAAGCCAGATCTTCCAATTATCTGAATTTTTGTTTGGCAAATGTGATGGGTCCTTCTACCTAGGGGTTTGGGTAATTATGCTTATCTTCTATAAGGCGTTTAGTTACGCCAGTTTACATTGCAGAGAGTCCTTTATGTAACGTGTACCGCTCTGCAGCAGGGATGAGCAACTTTCTAAGGCTGGGGTGCCAGGCTTCACATGCATCTCCCCTATTAAGACAGAGTTTGTCAATAGAAACTGAACCAGGAGCCAGAAGCTGTTGCCATTTAAAGATGAGTGATGTTGCCAATCACCTTTTTGGCAGCAATTCTCATTTGCCAGTTGTGTGTAACACAGGGCCTTCAACCTGTAGCATAAATCAGGACATCTGCAAAAGAGGTGGTCCTTTCTGCCCTCCCTTCTGACCTCCATCATTTGTTCCTCCACCTTGTTTGTGCTGACACTTGCATCTTACAGCTGCATCGTAAAGCAGATTAGGGAACTGACCCAAAAAGCAAACCAGAAGAAATACAAGATTAGTTTGCAGCTGGATCAGTCCTCTATCTGGCTCGTTAAACAGCCACATAAGCTAAGTGCCAGTACAAAAGGCCAGGTGGAAATGAGTGCCACTGGCAAGAAGACTGAGTTCTCCTTCTGGTGGCAAACTGGATTTAGGCAGAATATAAGTGTCCCTGTACACAGTTGGAACCAGAAGCTGTGTGAACCGTGGCCTCTCAAAGCAACCTCATTAGGACACTAAGGGTCCCCATCTTCTGTTTGTGCACTAGCCTTACTATGCTTCCTGGCATCCATCTTGAACCCTGCAATACAAAATTAAAAATACTGTCTGAAGCAAATATATGAGATTGTGCTACAGCCAGAGAGAAACTAGAATCATAACTGCCAGAAGATAAAAGACTAGACACTCCAGGAAGTATCATGTAGAAGGCTGTTCAAGGTGGTCAGAATAGTAAATGAGGTATTAGCAACAGTCAAGTAATACATCGAGGCTATAAATAACTGTGAAATCAGGTATTAACAATAATTATACAACACACAAAGGAGGTGCTCAGAGATTCTAGTACACTTGAAATGCAAATTACTGCAGACCTGAGGATAGTCGTGACAACAGATTTAAAAACAAAATAAGATCTCCGATTTTTAGACACTGTGAAGCAGTTTATGTGAACTTTGCCAAAAAAGGGCTTACATGCACCGTATACGTATAACTACTTGTACACTCTTCTTTCATCTATCTCATCCCACTTATCCAATTTAGAACAGTGTTCACAGTCAATTATTTACAAAGATAAACTAGACTGGCTTGGGGTTTTCATAAAGTCCATTATAGCCATAAACCATACAGAGAGAATCAATAAATTGCATGTTATCTCCATACAGCATCCAGCATTCTTTCTATTTTTTTGTAAGGAACATGCCTACCACTGATGTAGTCAGTACGCTTTTCCTTGGATTCTGATCTACAGGCACACACCACAAGGCAAACATATGCCTTTTCCGGCACAAATGAAGTGCCATCAGACACGGCACCCGTGTGAGTAAATCGTTTTCGAGATGCTGTGTTCTCACACGTGCAATCTAAGAGCAACAACATAAGACGAAACATGCGATTGTGAAACATATCACATCCGTTACTTATGAAAAAAAAAAAAAGGGGGAATGGCACGATCCACAGCTAGGTCTACATTGTGCTCTGAATTCCTAAGCAGAACATCTCATCACAATGACAGAGCATTTCCGCCCAAAAAGGACCATGTGTCTCTAGGGATCACAGTATTTGCAAGCGCATCGGAAATCCACGTGATGCGTGCATGTGACAGACTCTGCCTGGGAACCCACCAGCTGGCTGGAAGAGACCAGCAACATTTGCAACCAGGCAGCTCAAATAATTTTTGCACATACAGAAAAAAAAAACCCAACTTCCCAAGTCAACACTAATTTACCTTTGAAACAGCCCCCAAAACACAACTTACTTTTTAATAAAGTAAATTTGATATCAGATGTTAGCTTTAAGCACTTCCTCTGCACATCCTTGAGAGCATATGGCATTGAGCACAGACCTTGGGAGAGGCAGGTATCAAAGAATAAAGGCACCTTCTCTTCATGTCTGATTTTGTAATGACACTTTGATAGGTACAGTTTCCTGCGTGAAATCCTGCTGCATGAGCCTTGATCTTGCCTTTCCAGGGTCCAGAACTGCATCTTAGGACAGCAACACGAGTAAATTGAGTAAATCCTCCTTAATACTCCTGTTTTCTCCATGAAGAAGTGAAAGCTGCACTACACTTCAAAAAATATGCTTCCATGCCAGTAGGAGAGATGCCTATAGGATAACCAGCAATAAGAGGAACACAAGTTTTAGTCTGTAGTGTAAGACAGACTAGAGAAGTGGCCATAAATAGGTTAGATCCAAGGGCCTCCTTGTTCAACATCCTGCCTTCAACACTGCCTGTGAATGGGAGTCAAAGGTCTTCCTCTGAATTAATAAGCACAGATGATCCTTCTAAAAATAGACTCATGAGACAGCTATAAGGAAAGGAGACTGCTTTGGGTATTACTAAGGGAGTTGCCAGGTAGGAAAAATGAAATAGCGCAGAATTGTAGTCAGATGTTTCCTGGAACTGAAGGAGGGCAGAAGGTACGTAGGACAAGTAATGGTATAACATACTGTTCTTCCACACTCACTAAAACATCCCTGTTTCTCAGCACATCTCTGTTTTCCGTGGTTATTACTGCAGTGATTTCAAAGCCTCTTTGCAATTGTTTCGCAAAGCTCCAATTCCATGCTACGTTCAGCACGAGCAGGGGTAGCCACACTGCCTTTGAACACTAGTTGTCTGGTGCAAGGAACCTCTTGTTACCAATGCATGAACTACTTCACACAGTCAGCTCCTGTTTGCTCAGTTTGCTGAGCACAGGTACCCCCAAAGACAAAGAAGCAAAGCCAACAAAACCCAACAGCAGTAACAGCGAGCCAATAGTAATGGTTTTTTTTAATAATTAGTTTTGTTTTCTCTCTCCATCCTGGGATCCTTTGGGTTACATCCTGGGAGTTTTGTAAAGAGGGAAAAATTATAAATACAACTCCGAATGGCAAAATTAAGTATTTCAACTACAGGTTTAAGAAAGCCAGTTTGATAGTACTTTCTCTAGGTGAGTCTGATAAAACATAGCTAAAATTTGGTATGCCTTACATGCCATAAAATACATAACTATTTTAAAGAGAGAATTATTCTACTAATAAAATATACAGGAAACTAAGCAAATAAGCTATTATATTACACTACTGAAACATTAAAGCCATGAGCCAGCAATTGAGAGATTCTTAGACTTTTTCCTTCATTAGTCAGAAATATTATACCTCTGCACAGGGTACAGACACCATAAGCATAGCTATTTCAAAAACGAATGACAAAACTTCTGAGGGTTTCAGTTACGTAACTGCAGGCCTTCCTGGGTTCCAAACTAACTCTGATCTAGTCAAATGTGTAGATCCCCAGATTTATCAAGTGGTTCAATCCAGCGCAGAAGTGGCAGACTGCTTTGTTTAATCCACCTGCAAGAGAAGCATCATGTGGCCCTTTTCCATAGAAAACTGGCACTAGTAAGCCTTGATGATATTAGGATTTTTCAAAAGCATTTTGAAGCACAGTATTCCTTCAGCCTGTCAAACAGTGCCATTACACTTGCTTCATTCTTAAAATTCAGCAAATGAGTCAACAAGCATTTCTGTTGTTCAGAGAGCAGTACCAGAAAGTTTGAGGCAAACAATACATGAGCACAGGTTTATAACTTCTACGTCTCCATCAATTCTTACATATTTCAACTGTTTAAAATTGTCTTCTGCAGTCCTGTCACTACTTTAGCTAGTGACCTCATAGCAGCAGCTTTCAATTTTAAATACCAGGCATTCACCCCTCAATGAATGCACAGCAAGTTACATTACATCAACACACAGATTCCCTTATTCCTAGGGAAAACTACTTCTCAAACTGCCATAGTATTCATGCTCATGTATTCCCAGACTATGAGTGGGGTAAATGAGCACTAAAAATATTCTTTTCATTATTAATCATGTCTCACTATTTCTACCATTTTTGGNGAGAGCAAAAAATTAAAAAGAAAGACCACAAAGTATCAAGTGGCATTCCATATTCATTGACTTGGTATGATTATTGGTACTCATAATTGCCTGTCCTGGAATCCTCTCACTCTAAGTTCCTCCAGGTTGCATTCTGCTCTTAACAGGCAAAACCTAACTAAATCATTGTCTAATCTGAAGATGAGTTTTCTTTTGCTTTTTAAGAGTTTTAAATATGATGCTAATAGCTGTGGCAGTAAAATCCCCAGTGCCTACGGACACTCAGCTTATTTCCCAAATGGGTAAAACAGACTTGATGGAGCAATTACAATTTTTTCACAGACCACCCTTTCACTGCAAAATAAATCAACTAAAGTGATGTCAAGCAAAGGATTTATCTCTACAAATCTAGTCACATCATTCATTACGGTCTACTGACACCTCTACTTCAGTAGTACAGTTAGAATTTACCCAAACTGGCACTGAATGCCAATGTTATTTCCCTGTATCCACAGTAGGAAACAGCAGTACTTGAGATGACAGTCAAAGTATGGTAGGCATGGATAAGTGCCAACTTGTACTGAGGACCACTGTAGGTTAGTGGTAACCTTAACATAAGATTGATGAACCTTACTGTTACTATAAAGCAGTCTTGAGTAATGATTTAAAATTGGTGTTGAAATAATTAGAAATAAGATTGTCAGAAGAAGCCTGGAAATAAAACCACCATCCGTTGGATGAAGATTAATCAAGTTGAGTGAAATTGGTAATATTTTAAGTCACTGTAACTAGCAATTTCTTAAGTAAGCATACTGCAAACTGTATATGAAATTCAAATTTTGAAGTCTTTCATAGTTGTAGAAAAGCTGTTTCTGAATCTAAGCAGGTACACAAGCAATCTTCATGGAAGTGAATTTCAGCCAATCAATGCATAAATGACCACCACTCTTAGCAGCTTCAAAAGGAGATCAATGGAAAAAGCAGAGTGATAGGTATCAGCGCCAGCTTGCTGAGTGGTACCAGTATGTACTTTACAGACTAAATGGGGAAGACACAACACTGATCAGGAATTAATACAAAGTAAATTAATTGGTGGGGTTCTGAACGTCACTTCATGTCTGGGTATACAAACACAGAACATGTCTACCTGCATATAAAGAATATTTCAACTTAATTTTGGATAACAATTAAGTTAATTTTACATTTTGCAGGGAGTAACCTGCAACATATGGACTGGATCCAGAATGATTATGGAAAACGACAATGTTGAAGGAGAAATCATAGGTTACAAAAACATTTATATTTCCATTTTTGATATAATAGTATTATGTAGCATACTCAGAAAGTCTTGGGCCATAAAGCTTGCACTAAACATTTTTCTATATAAATTTGGTTTCTTGAGATAAACTACATACAAACAATTCGCAAGAGAATATTTTTTCACTTGCCATGGCTACTGAGATGTAGCCAAAAGTAACCCAAAAGGAGGAGGATCAGTCATATGAACTTTCACTAGCTCATCACATTCTGGTCATCTCATTATCAGAAACAATTTGATAATGTGGAGGGATTTCAGAGAACAAGAGGTGTGATTAGGCAGCTGCCAACACAGACTGGAGAAGAACTGTCAAGAGAAGTAAATATTTTAAGTACTTGCATAGCAACATCCTACAAGTATTTGTTGGGTATTATCTCCACAGCAAAAATGCAAAGTTTTTCCATACAGTCATATGCAAGAAAAATGAGATGGAAATCAGAAGAAGAATTTCTATTTGAGTAACAAGGAATTCTTTTTCAGAATGAAACTTTTTTTTTTTTTTGAGATAATGGCTAACTTCTACAAAACTAGCTTACATTAATCACCACTATGGATTAATTCTTCACTAGCTCAGTAAGCATAGTGTATCATTTTTACCTTTAATTCTCACATACTTTCAGATGGAAATAAGGAAGTCAAAAGAACCACATCAGTGGTAAGAATCAGTAGAGAGGAGGGACTTCAGAACATGGCAGCAGTTCAAGGGAAAAGGGAGCTTCATCTGCCTTGCTAGGGATTGAAAGGAGACAGCAATAGCAGCATAACAGTGAGAATTCAGCAACCTCCCCATTCAGGGAATAGAGGTTTTTTTGAGGATACAAAAAGAATGTGAAATGTAGAAGACAATTGGAATTATTTAGGGATTAAGAGGACTACTTAATGGCAAAGAATGATGAAAAACTTTTAATCTTGAAAACAGGGAATTTAGAAGCAGTTTGCAAGTATATGACAGTATCTTGGGCTAGACACAACTTCCAGAAAGAAGGCAAAGAGCATGGAATTAAGAGTAACTATTACAAGGATTCAACTAATTTCTCTGGTTTGGGTTTTTTCTGAGATTCTTTGCCATAATTGTGCTACGGAATAGCCTGGCAAAAGATGAGACAGCAATTTAAGTTTAGGCAAAATCTGGACCTTTTCCTTTTTTGAACAATAAATACATGCAATCATGTTCCACTTATAGCAAGGTCAAACTAATTTAATAAAAGAGGATGTCTTACCTCCTTGCCATACAAAAACCTACGCACCACAAGTTCCATCAAAGGACTAAATCACGACCACCTTAATGAGCACCTTTTAATGGCTTTCCACAAATCCACTCTTTTTCAAACATTTAGAAAACAACAGTTGTTTGAGCAACTGCACAACGTACTTTTCAAAATCTACTTTAAACGGTTCCCTACATAATACTAAAAAAACCTGCTCATTTTACATTTTCCTTATCCCCTTGTGGAGCTATACTATGTGCAGATCACTGCTGTGATTGCGTGGCTGTTCGCGGTAAGATCAGTACATTGCTTGAACAGCCGTGTAGTTCACTTGTTTATACCATATGCAATTTGCTATTATCCTTACCTTTAAACTTCAGGGATACTCATGTAGCATGTGCCTAGCAGGTGCAGAAGAGCAACAGTCTGGCTAGCTACAAGAGTAAATCTGCAAACCTTAGTGGAGCTAAGTGGTAACTAAAATGTAAGCAAGGAACAAGGACTATGCACAGTAACACCTCATCTGGTTCAACAGTGGCACAGACAGGGTGAATCTTGCATCACACAGGGAACAGTAGAACAGAAGGACTCAACTAAAACCTTCACTGATACCTCCTCACTCTGGATTTCTGAGCCAGAAGAATCTATACAGGATACTCAGCACCCTGCAGTGGTTGATCCTAGAAGAACTTTGATTTCGGTTTGGCTTTACACATCTAAATTGCCCTCCCAAGTGAAAGCACCTACAAGTTTGGATCCTTCATGCACTGACTAGCATTTAGATACTTAGTTAATGCAGAAAATATATTCTTTTTATATATGTAAAATTTGCATCTCCTAATTTCTGCTGAATTTTCACTTAATGTGGTAAAGGTGGGGGTGGAAGGAAAGAGGCACATATTTATTTGGAAATAGACTGTTTTCTCCTCTCCTTTTGCTCATTTCTTCACTAAAGCAGCAGTCAGAATAAGAGAAGCTGCTGAATTATACCCTACCATCTATACCCTATGTAGATTAATATCGCACAGCTAGGATCTTGTTGCCATTGCTTCTTGTTCTGTGGTGAAGGGATTCTTTTATTTGGAGGATTTTTATAAGGGGAGGGGAAGGGCCACTGAAACCTTAAGAGAGTTCATAGGTTTTATAGAGTTGTCCACAATGATTTGATCTCTTTTCCCGGCATTTTTAAATTCATTTAGAAACCAACAGAGGTCATAAACAGTTCAAATTACTTCTTTCGATCCCTGCTAGCTTTCATACACGACTGCTGAATTTCATTTGACATTGTGTCATCTGCTGTTGTAGTTCTGAGGGTTCCCTTTTGAAGTTCCCACACAGTGTGTTTTGGATTTGAGTAACCTAGCTAATTGTGCCAGTTACAGATGTTGCCATTTCATTGCCTAACTTTCTTTCCAATTCATTAATACATTTATTAAATAAAAACTATCATAGCATGAAGCAATGGAGCACTCCAGTGTAATCATTCAGTCACAGAGAAGGATGACTATATACTTTTACTTTAGACTTTGTCGTCTAGCCTTTTTTACCCCATGAGGAAAATTTCCCTCTCCCCCAGTAGCTACTTAGCTTTCTTAACAGCTGCTCCTGTGGAGAAAGCTTTTTGAAGTCCAAAAATTATGTTGGCTGATTTTTTTTTCCTTCTTTCTTTTTTTAATGGTTGGTTTGAAGAAGAAGAAGAAAAAAAGATGCAGAAAAAGAGCTAATAGAATAGCAAGGAATGGATTTCTTTTGTAGAAAAAGCCCCAGTAACTACCATATTTGTGTTAACATATTACCATCTTATTCTAAATAGATGCCTCCTGTAATTCCCAGTGTCTCCCCATTTCTTCCTATTGCCCAGAAATATACTTCACCGGGATAATCTGAAACAGTTTTCCTAAGACTTGTCAGTGGACTATTCAATTCCTCAGTAATGAAGAATTACTACTATTCAATGTGTCAGTACAGAAACTAAATATGGCCACATCTAAATAAGAAAAGTTTATATACTTCATCGCATTATTCCAAAAGTAATGTTTCTTAATGCAAGAACTGAGGGGTAATGTCCAGCTCGCAGACTACAGAGATTCAGACCTTTTAATTCCATGAGTATCCCCATACATATCCATCAAAGCAACTGAGCATCTCCAACCAGATTCAAAACCCATAGACCTAGACACTTCTTGATTTTAACCCTTTTGAACGTCTACTTTTACATTCTCGAACTGTAAGTCTTGCAGCTGAACCCTCGCCCACTTGTATCAAACTTTACTCCCACAGCTGTGGGATTCTTGAAATTCATACCTGAATATTGCAATTTGAGATTTCCTAGCTTTTTGCCACATGCTTTAAAGAGTTAAGAGAACACTGCTCACATAAGCATTTTAAAGTTGCCAATTCTAAAGTGCAGACAATACATTTCACAGCTTGTGTCAAGTGGAAGTAAAATGGATTTAAGCAAATTTCAAGACCTCTTTATCCTGGGTTGTTCTTCATCCCCTCACACAATTTAGTTGTTTAGTTCAGTCTGCCTAGGTTCTAGCAGGGAGAGCTTAGCTGCCTATGAGCTCCAGTACTGCCCGGCGCCTCCCAGGTACAGCCAGCTGGGGTTCCTCTGGCTGTGCCCTGGCACACTGAGAGTGCCTGGCCTCCCCAGGGCTTGCCTGGAAGACAAACAGCCTGTGGACATTTCCTTGCTGCCCACCACAAGACAGCTCTCCTCCAGATGGACCCAGAGCTTTTAGGGCTATGTCTCGCAGCTCTGGTGGTCCTTGCCATAAAAAGGGGCCAGGGAACAAGTGAGGATAATGAACAGGTGAGGTTTCATGCTATCGGCAAGTGCACTTCTTCACCTTCCTTAATAGAAAGTCAATGCTGCAGATTATTTAAAGAAAAAAAGTTTGAACTTTTCCATCACTGTGACTCTCCTTGCTCATATGCCATATTCCTCTCCTCTTAGACAATGAAGATCAACAAAGACAATTTTAGTTTTATTTGCACAGTCAGTTTTACCTTCAGGATCCATTGAGCCTCAGCACTTGAATTTCAATCAGTGTTGTTTATTTAAAACACCTTCATTACTGCAGTCTTTATATGTGCATACATTATGCAGCTTTTAATATTTATGACAATGAAATAATATCATTAAATGTATGTATTAAATATAAGATGTGCATTAATTTCAAGAAGAACTGTGGGGCAAGCTGCACAATTACTACATTACAAAATACAATGTGAAAACATCACACTGATAAAGAAAACACATTCCAGTGTGATACACGGCTTTCAAACTGTGAGATGGTGGGTTTTAATTTAGAGCACAGAGGCCAGACTTTTAACATACTGCCCAGAAAGAACTTTCATAAATATGTATTTTGGACTAGCCATCGTCTTGGCAAATTAGAAGGCTCATCTCTTGATCCTGATGGTGATAACGGCATCTAGCAAGAGCTCGGACAAACCATTTAATTGTCTGGAGCCCCTGCTTTTTACCATGGATGTCATGTCACAGAAGGATGTCAGACTTCTCAGTACATCCTATTTGTTAGAAGCTGTCTGTAGAAGGTATTCAATAGGGGTATAAAAAAGGGGAAAGATGCAAGGACAAATGTTTTCCTGAGGATAAATGCCCTTTTAAAGACCTCACTGACGTTACCAGGGAAGACGAAAGACTTCTGAAAGTTTGTGTATTCCTGTATTTTTCTAACTATGCCCTCATGCCTGATGAATGTATTTGTAAAGCCTTATATATGGACGTATCTTGCTTTAAAGGTACATCACGCTTATTCTACCGGAATGTCCAGTGACTTTTTCATAATGCTGTGAATTGTAGTCCTGGTAGCAAATAGTTTTACTTCCATATATTGATGACACAAATATTTTTAGGTGGAGGCCATTGAACTGCTCTATATAAAGCTGACATCTTTAGATAATAGATTTTATCCAAAAAATTTTACAGACTAGCAAAAAGGCAACAGTTCAGACAGCTAGTCTGCAAACATTATTTGGTGAAAAATTATAAAAAAGATTTATATTATGCTTTTCATTTTATAATTACTCACTTTTGTTTAACTTTGGACTGTTGTGCAGTTTCAAATAGACACTAATATTTACGCTTACTGGATGATGTTATTCAGAAGATGCTAAAACATATAAGTAGAAGGACTGTTAGGATTACCAAGTTAAATACTGTAGGATAATTTTATTTGTCTTATAGATGATCATTAATTATTCATTTCTCCCTTTGCACTGACCTTGATTCTTACTGCTAGCAACAAGGCCCAGTTCTCTTGGAAGCATTCTTAATAGGTTCCTGTCCCCGTCCCCCCCTTTTTTTAAATTTTGTTCCTGAAAGAACTTGATTTTGTTAAGACTTCATTTGTAAACTTTATATACTTTCATGTCTTTTCTATAATGGCCTTTTTTAGTTTTCCCATAACTATTTCCTCATGCAACAGAACTATCATCAGGCCACATGCAACTATTTCTTGGTAGCTGGTGAATTCCTACCTCCAAATTTACAGAAAAGGTTTTATTACTTAAGAAGGGACAAGAAGTCACTAGGTTCGTTCAATCATTTATCGTTTGCCTTGCTATCCTTTGAGTGTCGATGAAGTAACTTTTATACTACCAAAATACTGACCTGGTGAGACTACATTAATGAAAATTTCACCCTGTGACAAAGAAATGTCATTTTTTTGTTAAATAGCTTCAAATTCAGAAGAAACATTAATATTTGAAAGTATAATATAAATTAGATGAATTTGCATCCTTCTAACCAAAGTGCAAAAAATACCCTCTAGGGTTACATATCTTTCCACCATTATTTTTCTCCTTTTACTTTTTTTTAAAAAAGATTCCTTAACAGATCTCCAAGATGAATGAAAGCCAAATATATGGAGACAAAGGTTTTCAGGGGGTGGGGGAGGAAAGCAGATATGGGGTAGTGTTCTGGCTCTCTTACATTCCACAGAATTATAACTGAATTTGCATGCTTTCATTAAAAAACGTTCCTAAGTATTCGCCAAATTTATTTACACATATTAACTACCATCCATAGGTTGAAAGCTTAAAGCAGTTTTAAAGCCACTGAAGTCCTCTGCAGCTCTGAGGCCATAGAGCAGTTTTTAGAAGAGCAAATATTTTCAAACCCTACTGCATGTAACAGAGCTAGTTACATTTCCAGTATTTCAAGATTCATGCTATGGACACTACTGATAAATGACAATAGGGACAAAATTCTATTTGAATATTTTAATTAACTTCACTAAGAGCTTTATTTATTTATTTTTATAGGTGGGTCTTGTATTTTTAAGCTATTTGGATCCACTTGCATTTGAAATGAGAAGTTAAGTTTGCTTGTGGGGACTGTGGAGCTGTGAATGAGAAATTACATTAATTTAAAAATTGTGCCTAAAACTTTTTAGAAAAAATGTTACTTTCTCAGTATTTCCTGGTTTCACATATATTCACTGAAATATAGACTTAAATTAGTGAATACTTACTTTCCTTTGTGAACAGATACTGTTTTCATTAGTATCCATTCTGAAATAAGTCTTTACTCGGACTTCACTCAGTGAGAAATATATTATCAGGCCTTAAAATAGTAGTGTCACATTTGGGAACCTATGTTTAAAATGCAGTGACAGAAAACAACTGTAAATTGGGGGGCTGATTGATGTAAGTACTGTTACATTAAATGGAAAGAAGAGAAACAACTGATAATGGAGATACTAGTTAGTAGAACCTTCCAAAGCAATTCTATAAATATTGTAAAAACACTGTAATTCTCTCTGATGAGAAATTAGCATCTGGTAAATTAGGATCATCTCTTAAGAGACAATATTATTTAAAAATATTTTTACTTTCCCTCTCAAAGCTGCCTATGGATATGATTTACTTCAGTTTGTGCTAATGCTACTCTGTGTAAAACAAAAGCTTTGAAGAAACAAAACCTTATATGAAGAACAAGGCAAGGAATAAATCCCTGCTTCATAACCATAGCAAGAGCCTGTTTTGCTGTTTAGTCATTTAACTTAACAAGTAGATAACCTTGTAACATGATACTCTAATTTTGACAATACATGATAACATTTACTGATAACTCATACCATAAATACACACATCCGCAGGTTTTTGGGGGGACAGAAAAAGTAGTGTTTGCATATAGAATACAGGTGCACAAATTCTCCTCCAAACAAGAATCTCGATGTAAATCTTCAAATGATGAATATGCTGATCTCAGTAACAAAAATAGCTAAGGTTAAGAACTTGGTATCTCACAATGTAGATGCTGCTGTTTTAACAGATTTCATATTTTACAGATGTTTTCATAGAGCTGAAAACTTGAGGCAGCTAAATTTTCTTTAAGGAGGTGGAAACTTAATAATGACCCGAGCAGCTTAGCAATATTTAGGGAATTAATGAGATATTCCATTAATATGCATCAAGTGGAACTGCTATTACACTCTGGAAGGGACCAACAGACCACTGTTCTGTGTCTGGAAGTGATCAGCAGTCAATAACTTCATTCTCTCATAAAGCAGTTAATTTTAAAAGGGAAGAAGTTCTGTAACCTCAACAACTCCTCAGTGCATGGTTTGAATCAGAAATACTGCTACTTCTAGCGCCACTGCACATACTGTTCTTATTCACGCAAATGTTTAACATTCTTGATTCTAACTAGGAATTTCCCTAAATTAAGTTTTGTGGTAACAGGCTGCAGATTAATTACAGTTCATATAAAAGCCAGGGTTATCTTATTCTTTTTGATTCAAGCTTTTGAGTGCTTTATATTTCTTGTTTATGTAAATAAACTGAGCAGAAGCAAAGGAAAGGCACCCGTATGAGTTAAATTCTCCCTTATGATGACAATGTGCAGTAATAATATGGCTATAATTTAAGCATTTAGTGTTTGTTGTCTTAGACTAAACTAAACTAACAAGCATCATTAGATTCATTGCCTAACTGTGTCAGTATTAGGCAGAATTATGGTTATCTGCATGTCCTCACACTGGATCTTCAGTTTGACTTTAACTTTGAATTTTGTGGGTTCCTAATGCTCAAGAGTGTGGGATAATTTTGAGATGGTTTCAATATGTCTGGAATGCATGCTACCCTCAACTACTACTCTTCAGACTTACCACCCTTCTAATTTAAACTTATAGTGGTTTTTCTGTTTATAAAACAAAGAAATTGAAGAGGAAATACAAAAACTTATTCCCATGAGGCCTTCAATTTATTCTCAGATATGAAGTTTTGCCTGTAAATCTCTCCCTTCCTTCCTTCTCCTTTCTCCTTTCCCTCTTTCTATCTCTTTCTCTCCTTCCCTCTTTCCTTTATTCCTTCTTTCCTTCTCTCTTTTTAAAATACCTTTAACTTCTATATCCAACTAGCAAAAATTAGTATTTTAAGTTATCATCATGTACCAAGGTGGGTGAAGAAAACAATGCAAACCTACAACATCCTCATGTCCTTTCCCCACATCTTTCAAGTCCCCTTTGTAACTTCCGCCTCTCTGAACACTCCTCTGCCTATATGCTGAGTCCCTTCTCTAAGTATGAACACACAGCCACTGAAGCCCCGTTCCTTGTATCCTCTCTTATTTTTGCGTGCCTTTTCAGTTTCCATCCTCTTCTTACATCCTCTTATGCTTCTTATCACATAATAATTCATCCTCCTTATTCCTTCCTTCTTCCACACAGATAAACTCTGTGCTTCTTGCTGCTTTCTGAAATGATTAGTTCAGGTGCAAAGGTTTGTTTTTAGAAAATGCAACAAAAAATTACCGCTAATTAACTCCTTGGGAGCCCCTCCCTGTTTGGATTACTCCTTTCTAAAATTTAAGAACAGATCCTGGTAAATATTAAAAAAAGATCTATTGTCTTTATAAAATACTTCAGAGACTTGAAAACCAGATAATCTGTTTTCCATGCTTTGCGATGTTTTGAATAAAGCATACAGTTTGGAAATAGCTAGGAGACTCTAGCAACTAGTTCTGCTGTATTTGATCTGCGCTTGGTAAATTTCTTATTAATGAATAAAATCACAGATTTCCAGAGCTGCACATTATTTATTTTCAGCTAAAATTTTGCAGTTGTAATCTCTGAGATATCCCCTGTGAAATCTCATTCCAAACAAAAAGTAGATATTTAATTTGCCCTTGAATAGACATTGAGTATGAGGGTTTGGGAAAAAAAAACCTCAAGAAAAGCAAAGCACTGCCAATGCATTATTGAAAAAGTAAAATTTAACTAAGACTTTTCTTTCTTAAAATATTTTCACACCACACCTCACTGACTTCTTGTTGAAGTATTTGAGTTCAAGTTCTGTCAAAAAATTCCTTATAAAGCTGGTTTTGCAGGCTTGCATTAAATCTCCAACGAAGGTTTTGAGTGCAAGTTCAAATAAATTAAAGGCCCAATCAATAAAACTGGAAATCAGCCTTGCAAATCATGTTGCCCACTAAGAACTTCCATTAAATTAGAGTCCAATCAAATTACACAATAACAAACAACAGCCACTTCTCATGTGTGAGAAGGTATCCTTAACACAAACCTCCACCTGCCTGAAGACGGGTGCAGCCTGATGTTTGCTCTAGACTTCCAGGGTTGCCCCTTGGTGAGAATTCCGACGTCCTTGGGTCCCAGCTTAGGAGGCTGTGTGAATCCAGCCCCGTGGCCCTTAATCACAGCCCTTATCCGCTTTGGTATTTGCAGCACCTCACACAGCTAAATAATGTGTTCATTAAGCAGACTGCATGTTTACTTCCATAGGCCAATCCTTGGACATTTTTAGCCAAAAATACCCAACCTGAATCATAGCTACACTTGATTTCTTTCTTTTGGTAGCAACGCTGCCTGTAGATGCCCTTAGAGGGGCAGTGGGGCAGCAGCGCCTCCAATGCCCACAAGAGCCATCCCTGCCCCAACAGTGCAGAAAGGCTCCAGGTGCCTCTGGTACAACGGTGCCTGCTGGTGCTGAGGGTGGAGGAGGGAGAGCCCAGACATTGCTCCCTGCCAGCCCTTGCCACTACAACAGGAGGTTGGGGACAACACCACCTGCTACTGCAGACATCTCCTCCTGCACAACAGGGCAGGAAGAGAGAGGGAGTTGTATGCCTCCTCTGAGTACTCGCCATGGCTGGCAGCAGCAGTAGTCCTATCAGGTGCTCAAAAAATTTCTGTTCAAGTTGTTGGCCTCAACCTGGACGTAGAATAAAGCCTTAAACTGAATTTTAATTTTACTAAATTTTACTAAAGACTTACATTTTTCAAAGCTGCACATCTTGTCTCTAGATACGTTGTTCATATTTTCTTGCTTTACAACAGCAAAGGAGAGAAATTAGGGCACTATTTTCTCATAAAAGTGTCTAAGAACACTTTGGCACTCCATGTCTAAGTAAGTTTCTCACATTCAGAAGCATGAACTAGAGGCAGGACCAACCAATTTATAGATTTAACATCCTGCAGTTAGGTCACTCATTATGGTCAACAAGCTGTAAAAATGCCTTTGCACATGGGTTTCTCTTTTGAAACCTGCCCACATATTGTAAATCAACAGGATGCAGGCTCCTAAATGCACAAGAAGTTTTGGAAAAAGGTAGGTTTGCTTCATAATGTTACATTAAGTATGAGCTAAGTTCTTAGACTTGTCACTAAAATTTACATTTTGGCCATTCTGGTACAGTTATAGTACAAAATTGAAATTATAAAGATACCTCTAAATTCTTCTTAGAAGCTAAATCCTTCAGATACAAGCTTTTACAATATTTTATAATAATGACTCTCAAAACCCCCTTTATCACCAATAGAATCATGTACTTCACAAGTCACAATCTGAGTAAATGCCATCTGAAGACAACCCTCCCACCAATTTTAGCAAAAATCCCCCTGCTGCTGTAGCCAGACTGCCAGCTTTGATTGTTCAGATGGCCTCAAGCATGTAGTCTCATCTCCAAGTTTGTGTGGGCCATAATCAATATAGGCTGACTGCTTCTGGGAATTTTCAGATGCCACCTTCCTATACAGCTAGTGATGAGACAAAAGGGCAATACAGGAATTAGGTGGTGTGAGCTTAGTTCTTCACAATACACAACAGAGAAATTAATATTTGGGCAGTACAGCTGCCCAAGAAGTTAGAAGCAAATATGGTAAGATACATACTGTTGGATAAACATAGCCTATCTATAGATCTGAAGTTATTTGGACAAAGGTGCAAAATGCATTACTTATCACAGAGCTGAATAGCTACATTGGTCCACTGGTCCCCATACCCCAGCTCACAAAGATGTCCTCACACAGTGACATCTATGAGAACAGCAGCCCTCACACACAAGGCTCTGGTGGCATAGCTGCTTCTTGAACCAGCTTTGCCACTAAGAGCAGTGGCATTAGCATAAATTCCTCAAAATTGCCTTGGGGATCCTTCTCTATAGGTGTCCTAGTTCTGGCCAGGATAGAGTTAACTTCCCCAAGCAGCCAGCACAGGTGAGATGAGTTATCTGGGGCTGCTATCCATTCCACCTCCCCCAGTGAAAAGGGCTGGTCCGGGAGGGTCACTCCTGTGTGGCTCTGAGGCAGTCTGAGTGCGGTTGTGTCATGTTGGTGCAGTGTTCTGTGTTATCACTGTGTTTGTGTGTGTGTCTGTGTGTGTGAATTCTGCCCTGGGATCTACTGTTGCTCCCCTTTTGTGGTGCTGTGTCAGTAACTGCCCTTATCCCAACCCGCGGGGCTCCATCTGTCTGTCCTCCAGTGGAGGGGTAAGTGAGTGGCTCGGGGTGGTCAGGGGCTGCCTGGGGCTGAACCATTACAACAGATCTGCACCCTGCTGAGGAAAGACTTTGCAGCAGCTCAGTTACAATTTAGTTTGACACAGTATAAATCATACTCTACGAAAAATTCTATACCCCAAAAATCATCCTCCCAATAACTGATGCAGCTAAATCTGGGGGTCAAAGAGCTTACAGGGTAAATCCCTTCAGCTGTATAAACTATGTGTACTTGGACTTTTTGAAGAGTCAAAGAGGCTGGAGATGGAAATACCCTCAAAAAGTGCAAGATTTGTGGGGCAAACTATGATATAGAACAGCAGTCAAGGATTCTTCACCCAGGACACATGAATGCTAGAGGCAGATTCAAACTGTGTTTCCAGCTCTCCTGCTCACAGGCTACCATGAAATCTGCTTCCAGACCCAGACTGAACTTTCCAGGAAACCAATTGTTCTTAAGGATTCAGTGCGCTCCAAATGCTATCCCTAGTCTAAAGGGGAGGTTCTTATTGATGGAAGCTCACATTTGATGGTTTCTTCCTAACATGGGAAGGTAACAAATTTGCCTCAGCAAGCTAACTGCAATGAATGAGATGAAGAATTTTAGGGTGGTATTCTTTTTTTTTTTCCTATCAGTGTAGTGCCATGCAAAAAAAGCCCCAACAGAAGACATACATAAACATACATATAAAACACTTCAAAGACTGCTAGTCATCTTTTCGCAGACATACAAATCTGTTTTGGAACTGCAGTCACCACAAGGCTGGGTGCATGTTAGGGAAAAGTGAGCCTTATATTGCTTTCAGTGTCCAGGGAATGTGCTTGAAAAACCTTACGGTCACACAGAGCTTGAGCAAAGTCAATCCCATGGTCTCAAACCAGACTACAAGGATGGTAGAACCAAACAGCTTATTCTCCTTCCTAAGCTGGAGAGTCATAACAGAGAGGCCTCATGGAGGATTTGGTTTGAGTAAGCCTTCTCTTTCCGCTAACATTATAAACATGACAGTGATCCCACTCTTCTCTCAAGCCAGCAGGGTATTCCCTGTCCATCCCAGTTGCCAGTGTATCTGCAATGCTCTACATTCTTTGTCATGACTATCACGGCATCAGGAAATGAAGAATCAAAAAAGGACCAGCAGAGGCATGGGTGTAAACCAAAAGTATATGGAGACAGAACAAGAAAAACAAATGGACCTGCCTTTCCCAGACAGACCACAGATAAACCCAGATAAAGTCACTCAACCATGGAGCTAAAGCTGGATATGGGGAGATTAATAACATTCAGGTAAAGGCAGTATATGCATAATATATGTATGTCAATTAGATTAGAAGAAAATATAAAACGTACACACACACACTTTTCATCCAACCACAAAAGCAAAATAGGTGGTACACAGGGTTGTTCTGACTCTCAGAAAAATGATTAGTCAGATATTCTGTATCTGTACCCTTTAGCTGAGGCTCTCAGTGCAGTGGCTGGAGCATATCAGCACCAGTCGCCTTACTCAAGCCAGAAAACACTATTAGTCAGAAAGCCTCAACGTGCAGTTGGTTAGGGGTAGGATCTTTCTATTCCAAAGGAGGTGCATCAAAGGCAGTAGAAAGCATTGGGATTCATGGCTATTTTTCTGTAAGACCAAGTAACATGTTGATCACATTTGCAAAAGAAGGGGTACAGAGCCAGGAGCTCTGTATTTCTGCACAAATGAGAACTTCATGCAAGAAAGAGAGAGGCATGATCTTTAGCTTTTTATTCAGATTTTGAAAATGTTCTTGAAAAGACTTCATCAGTGTGAGACACTGTTTCTAGAAGTAGCATGAAAGAGGTGTAGAGGAAAAAACAAAGTAAGACTTTGCCCATAATTTCCATATAAATGAAGTAAGTTACAACAAAGTACAGCTGAAATATCTAGAAGCCTTATACAAAATTAAACTCTACCAAAAAGATCTTTACTCTGATGTAAATATTTTTACTATGTGAGAAAAGACAAAGCTCAAACAATTTAATTCTTCTGTACTGTGAAACGCAAAAGCATTAGCCTTTCAATCTTCTATTTAACTGAGCTATAAAAGCAATATTCACTTTTAAACAGGGCCTGCCAGACGTATTTAATTTTAGTTTTATTAAAAATACCAGAAGCTGCTCTTAATAGATAAATGAATGTCATATGAAACCACATCCAAAAAATTTGAAAAATTTCAAGTGCACTTCTATTCCAACTATCAGTTAAGCAACCTATCACAGGTCTCTTGCTGAAGAGTTTCAATAAACAAGTTTCAGAGATTATTGAGGGCTGTTTATAATTTTATAAATGACGGATTAGCAAGGAAAACTTTTTCTGGGACTGCTTTTAAACATTTTACCATACTCTTTACCTAAAAAACTCAATAACTTAAATTTATTTGAAGACAAGAGAAAGTTAAATGCAGCACGATACCAAGTGAAACTCAGCATTCTATTTTGTTGAAACGGAATGACAAAGACAGAAATCACATTGTCTAAAGAGAAAAAGTCATTTTATAGTCACTTTCAACTTTCATAATGGAAATCTATGGGATTAAACAGTTTAAAATATGCCATATAAACTATATTGACCCATATTAATCCATATATTTTTGTTCTGTGCTATTTCAACAGCACAAAGTTACTAAAAACTTGCTTTACCTACTCTGATAAACTCGATTAATGGCAGCTTTATTCCACAGAAAGGTCTCAAAATGGCTGGGCCCAAAACACCCAACCTCTGTTAGTGCATCCAACCCACGGTTATTAACACAGAAATGTCCCTTTAACACTTGTTTTCTTTGGACATGCCTCTGGACACAGGCACTGTGGGCTGCAGAAGGAAATCCAAACTCTCCCCAGCTCTCTGAAGCGACTTAGCTCTTAAGACAAACAGGATCTGGCATTAAAGAGGGTTTTCGCTGTGCTGTAAGTTGCTGTGTTGGGAACCAGAGTTAAGGCCTTGAATCACACTTAATCTTTACCAGGGAAATTGTGGCAAACAAAAGGGTGTTGTGCAGGTCAGTGTCTCTGCAGACAGTCTTTCTGAGGACCAACCAAACCTGTGAAACGCTGAAGGCCTGTGTCTCCCAAAGTAACCACTGGGAGCTGCAGATCAGTTGGATCTCAGGATTTGTCCCAAAATACCCTAATGGATATCTCTTCTATAGGCAAGAAGCAAAGTAAAAGGCACAAAGATGACAGCATTATGGCTTCCTTATAGAAGCAAACACTGTTAGATTGGAACATAGCCATGTGTAGCCATGTTACAAAGTGCATTCATTTCCTACAGAAGCAAGATAGCAATATAATGCTGAGTACTATGTGCCTGACTGATATTCCAACCGTGCTATAAAGGTAAAAAATGCCAGACTTCACCTAAAACAGACAATATGTTTTATGACTTTAAAATGAAATCACAGAAGATGTAACTCCATCCAGCTGTTCTTAATAGAGCTTTTTTCCCCCTTTGTTTTTCATTTTCTACCTTAATCCGCTTCAAAATTACCTCACAGTCTCATTCATTTTTGCTTGTAACTTGATAACTCTTACCACAACAATGTATTGCACATCACAAAGCAAAAAACCCCTAAATTAAAGAACAGAGAAAGAAATACAGAAAATGTATATGCATTAAAGCTGGTGATACTGCGATGAAAATTTGCATAGCAACCTGCAACTATGCCTGATAGAATTACAAATTTATCATGCATTTGAAGGACAGATGAAACATTCCCACATTTTCTGCATCAGTCATTTCTATTCAGTTCAGCTTAGTATAAACAATCCCCCTTATTTTGCAACTAATTGAAGAATTAATATAAAAGGATTGAACACCTGTTGCTCTGTTGGCAGAAAACAGCAATTACAATGTTTCTTTCCAGTGGACTTAAACTACAAAAGAAAATTTTGAAAATAGAAAAGAAAGAAAACATACTGGTGACCAGGGTCCTTTCGAATACACAGAGGATATTGCAGTTTTTATTCAGACCAAGAATCGGTGGAGGTCTCCTCTCTATCCCCCCCATTTAGCCAGTGCCCCCTTTAGAATTTTCCATTAGCTTGGAGTAGCTCTGATTCACTCAACCTCCTCTCTACTCTTTCCCACACACTTTAAGACAGGCTTAAAACCCACTGTACATCCACCTAACTGTCATACAGACCCTCTTTACCAATTCCCTATTACAAACATTAATCACTGAAAATAAATGCTATTAAAAGGAGAGACTAAATCCACTTTCATCTCCTCCTTTTATTCCTTATATAGGAAAGTGACTAGGTAAGCCTTAAGCTGAGGTAGAAAGTCAGGCATGGGGATCTGTAAGCAACTGATACAGGCAGAACTGAAAAGAAAACCAAAACACATGCAAACATCCAAACCGCTTAAAGTAGCATTCTTAACTTTTGTTGCTGATGCAAAGCCTAAAACAATTAAACACAGGAAATGTCAAATGTTTTGATATGGTCACCTGCAATAAAAGTAAAGGAAGAAAAGCAGGGCTTCAAAAATCCCTGGAGAAAGGCCTGTTTGCTGTTAACCTGGGAGTCTTAGGACCACAGCTGTCACTCCCCACATGGAAACGCCACTTTTCACCCTTTCCTCAGCCCACAGGAGTCTAGCACGCCCACCACCCATATCAGTAACGTCCCTCTGACCACAGCACCCCAAGGGAGTGGCTCAGCTCTTTTGCTTTATATCAACCAATCTTAAATAATTTTCTAGCAAAATTATAACTATTACTATTATTAATTGTACATTACTAGGTTCTATGACAAAGTACACAAAGACATACAATATAAATTTTTCCCAACTGTTTTGGTTGGAATGAGCATCTGGTCCAGATGCTTCTACTTTGACAGTAATGTTCTCCATCACATGGAGAAGACCTCATCTTCAAGGTCATTTTCAGAAGCAGGCCTCACTTACAAAATCAGGTGGATATACAGGCATAGTCTTTTTCCTTCTCGTTTCACAGATGTTTCTGGGAATGGCTAAACTGTGAAAACATTACAAGATACCTGCTTATGGGATGTACACATCTTAAGGGACTTTTCTTTTTTCTTTTTCCAAGATGGGAAAGACTGAAAACCAGCATGAAATGGGAATGCACAGCTTGGAGGATAAATCTCCACAAGCACACCTTTGTCTCCTTATTCAGACTGGAATCAAATACTTTAGTGCATTCTGGTATTGTTTTTTTAAAAAAGGCATGCCAGATGTACAGGTGATACTGGGGCTGAGGAGGGCTTATTCTGTCTATGGCACCCAACCTGCCCGGGTGGAGGCACCCAGCGCTGGGACCTACCACTGCTAGCAGTACTCGGTGCTTTGGGAACCACTCACACAAGGACTGTGACTTCCAGAAGTCCTGATGAGTTAGGAAGATGTGTCAATACTTCAGTCAGGGCCAAAAATGAGAAGGGAGTTGTGAGTCAGCGTCAGGCTGACACGCTGTGTGAGGACATGGGTGCTGAGATCCCAGAGCGGGGCTAGGCTGAGCGGTATGTGAATCACAACATGGTGGGAACACAGGCAGGGCTGTGGGTCATTTGGGTCTGTGTTCATAACACTGAGTTATGGTACAGGCAAAAGAAAAGACCAGGATAGGCTTGTGACACAGCCTGCCACTACCTGAGCAGCAGTGTGAAATATTTTTGGAAAGTATTATGAGGATAGGAAAAAAAATGGTTCTTTTCCCTTTAAAACAAATGTGCATCTATATAACAACAGCAACAAAAATCAACTATATAGGATAAGCTATTTCTATGAAGAAGGAATAAAGCATTAAGCACTTGATATTTTTCTGAATTTATAAATCAAAATAAACTTTTAAAGCCTTCCTGTTAATGGAATTAAAATAATCATCAGTCTTGCCATAAGTGTCTGCAGTACATAGTCACAGTCCATTAAGAGAACATGTTAGCATTGTTCATAACAGGATGTAAATGAAATAATCAAGTAATCAGGACTATTTCAACATCAATAAAGCCTCAGAGTGATTATTATGTACAGCCATGACACAATACCTTTTTGCATACTTTCCCTGATCAGATTAAAGTGGTGATGAATTCCTCGATGGCTCAAGTGTGCTCCAAGGAAAGCTAGAAGGTTGTACAGTTAACTCCCAGGGTGTAACTCTAAACCATACAACCTACTACCTCAACCCGGATGCACACAGCTTCCAACGGTGACCATAAAGTCTTCTTCACTTCTTCAGCCTTTCTTTGAAATGTGACAGCAGCTACAGGCTTATATATTTCCCATGGGGGTAGGCTTTCATCTGCAACTATTCCCCACTTTTCAGAGAGTAAGGCATATTCTTAGTTAGATTATTCTACTGCAGAGGTATAATTTCTGTTCTATCCTGTTTACATATGTATAAAGATATATACAAGCCTGTTTTATGTGTATATATATACATACATATTTGATAGGAATGATGCAAGCCCAACTACATTTATGGAAAGAAATGACCATTTGGTCTTATTTTATGGCCAAAACCAAATTTAAATCCCTTCTTGTTTTTTCTACATTTTTAAATGTAACACCATGTAATGGTATGTTTAATAAAGCCAGTAAATTACACGTCCTACCCTCCCTCATTGGAAAGCCTACAATTCCCTCATATCTCTTTGTAAGTTTTGTAAGATATTAGGCGAAAGGTGCTTAAAGCAGCTGATAAAAGAAAAAAACCCATGCAAGTTTGAAGATAAGGCAATGGACAAAAGAAGCATTCCAAAAACAACTTGTAGACTCACTTGGGCTTGTTGTCAAACACCATTGCATTGTGTGCTACGTAAAGTTTTGCCAGATCACCATACTGACACAGACCCATAGAAGCGAGCTTGTGCAGTACGTTTCAACACAAGATCGGATCTACGGGTTTATGCCAATTGGCATCGATGATTAACATTTTCCTTCTAAAGTGAGACACAGAAGACTTTAAACAAACAAACATATGAAGCAATGTAAGAATGAGTATTTAAGAGCAAAAATATTACCATCTATTGCAAAGAATGCTACTTCGAACTTAACTACATACAGGGTGGATGCACCAAGTGAGCAAAGACTCATAACTACTTTCTTTTTTGAAAAAGGAAGAAAACTCACTTTTTTAGAGATTGACCACATAATATTGGTTTGTCTTCAGCGGGAATTAAAGTCCTTTTGCATATACTTTGCCTTACCAAGGAACTCTCAACTCCCAACTACTTGCATCTGACTACCGCATACATACAGCAGGCAAGACTGGAATCCATAATTGGATGTGACATAGAAATGAACAATACAGGTTTGTCCTTTGTGTCTGAGCTCATATCATGTACTACAACCCAAAATAAAAATCACCCCACCAAATCTGAAAAGCAATGAGGCACACTGAAGTGCAGCTCCCGTGCCACATAATACAGACCGCTTAGCTATTTCTTCATATTACAGGGCATCTAAGCACTGCTTGACAAAACCACATTGATTAAATACCACCTATTAATCAAAGCAAAGAAGTTCATTTGTATATTTTATTCACTAATCCTCCCGTCGGTGCTATTCCCTAATAATAAGAACACAAGAAGAAATGCAATCTTGCAAAACTTCGGGGTTAACTCTTACAACAAATACTTTCATCTTGTGACCGGCAAGCAGTATGACACCAATTATCACCCACTGAACATAGGGTGTCCTATGCAACAGATTGAAAACAGGGCCTTTGAGGTAATAACCAGTAATTCAGAAAGGTAAGACACAAAGTTTTATAATTTACATATTCTCAATTAAAGCGCTGATAAATACTGTATCTTTAAGCATAGTACCTGACACATCAGAACAACTTAAAAAAATTTAGCCACAAATGCATATGTAAAATACAGGCATAAGGAGCGGGTATAATTTTAAAGCCAGCTGCTACAGAAAGGTCTCGTATGATTTTAGTGGGTTACTGAAGACTGTATCCGAGTAAGATTTTAATGCCTGCCTTCCACTGGTTCCCACTGAAGGCCTAATTCTGCCATCGCTCATCGGGCAAAACTCCTTTCAGGAGAATGAGTGCTGTCAATAGCAAAGTTTTTGAATCTGGGCAATGCTTCATTTTCTTGCAGACTGCAACATGTATTTCTAGTTCAGTAATGACAGCTGAGCATTAGTAAATTACCTTTTTTTTTTTTTTTAATTTAATTTAGGGGATTGAATTTTTCATGTTATGGTGAACCCTTTTGCATTTTAAAAATCATGTTAATTTATTTTCTACAACAGTCTGTTTTAAACCTTTCAATTTATCTAAAACTTTTCAGCATTCAGAAGGAATATTTTTATAATTGTGTTCTGCTGACACTGAGGAGATGAGATAGAATATATAAGACGAGCACTCACTCTAGAATAGCTATCCTAGAACAAGAAATAAGTATGCAGACCACATATGTAATTTACCGAATAGTTGTAATAAGTGTTATAAAATAGTTTCTCCCATTTTCTTTCTTCCTTTTTTTTTGTGAACAGAAGAGATATTAACTTAAAAAACAATTGGTCACTGGATTATACTTATATAGTAGTAAATAAATATATGTACTATAAATATACTAGTAATATAAATACACTAGTAAATACATATGTTTTATATATATTTACTAGGCATAACAAAAGGACAAATGATGTATCGATCTTTCAATTAATTCTAAAGCTTCATGGAAACATACAGTACAAAGGCTGCTCAAACTGCAATATTCCCAGCAGAAAGTAATCAGAACAAAAGTTTAATATGTATCAGTAAAATTACATTTGTAGGCTCTCTTAAGGAAATAAATTCTTTTAAAGCTAACCTTCAGAAGAGTAAAGCTAATGTTGGTGCCATTAACTTTATTTTCTAACAACAAAATATTTAAGATCACTGTATTACCTTTGCTGAATTCTGGTATAACTAACGTCTTCAGTTTCCTTTTTCATTTTGTTTTTTCTCTATCACTAAAACAAAACAAAAGAAAAAAGTGAGGTAGAGATTTTGAAATATCTTTTTTACATAAAGTATTTTCAGAACAACATGAAACCTACACAAAATTGCTAATGATGCTTTTAAGATATAAATCCAACACACTGCTGATGCCCCTCTCAGGCCCATGCTGTGAACACGCACACTTTGGCAAAGGGACAATTTCATTTAGTATTTCCTAGTCTTTTTTCACCCCACAAATATCTTATTTTTATTAGGAACTGCAAAAGGAATGGAGCATGATTAACAAAGATACGTAGTTTTTTATCATACAGTGCATGTGAGGAGGTAATTTGGTACAGAACTTCATAAAAATACTGACATAAAATCATTGGCTTGAATCAAGAAATGTTTGCAAAATTTTATGGAAAAGAACAAAAGATGTGAATCCTATAACAAGAAACAGAAATTTTAAAAGTTCTGTCAAGCTAATGCAAGCCTTGGTTTTTCAACCGAGGTAGTCTCTAAAGGCATTCGTAATAATTCTAACGAAACTGCTGAGGAGGGCAGTACCACCATAAATCTAAAAACCACTTTCTGGTACAAAACTGGTGAATGGAGGTATATGTGTCATATACATAAGGTCTCCATTCAGCAATTTCCCAGAATTCATTGCAGAACAACAAAAATATAAGGTAGCAAAATTAGCATGTAATTTAGAAGTTACTGTCTAATCAGTATTATAGAAAAAGTGAAGCACGTTACTGTAATTCTTTTTTGTAAAATCATTATATATTTATAAAGCTTTTAATTAGACAAAATCTATCACGAACATTTTGAAAAAAATACAGTTTCTGATCCAAAAACCACCTTAAGTTTCAAAGTAATTTCTAGGTGAGGACATCTGTATTTTTAGCATAAATTAAAAAGGCTAGGAAAATATTAAAAACAAACCCCCAAAACCCCTCAAAACATCAAAACACATAGAACACCGATTTGGCTGAGCTTTTCAAAATCTGTCAGTCAGAATGAATTTTGTTACACACTCTTCTAATTGCCTGGTAATATGTTACAACAGACAGACAAATGCTTTAAGAAAAAGGCTCTGCTAAAGCGTCATATGCTCAAAACTTACTTTAACTCTGCATGCACTTATGACAAACATTCTGAACGGGTATCTTAAATACTGTTTTCAGCTATTCCTGGACAAGTGCTGTTTTACGAACATCCTAAAATAGTCACTGTTACTAGCTGCAAACCAGGCTTGCTTCATGAATGTCCCAATAATGTGCCTTTTATTCCAGTGCTTATTACACTGATTTCTTTGTAATGCATTTAGATACAAACTGCAAGAAACTCGGACATGAATTAACTCTATAACAACTTTAATATACTGGCTACGAGAGTGATCCTTTTCTACAGTTTAGTACATTTTTTTTCCTCCCCCCCTCTTTAGAAACTGAAAGCATGAATCCCGCTATAAAAAAAGAATTTACACTCCGTAGCAACCAGATCAAAATACCCACAGCTTTCTTAGAGATAACCAAAGTTCAGACTGAATAAATGTAACATTAAGGTCTTTGCATAACTCCAGTGCTTCGCTAAGACAAAATGTGCCTAATCACTTCTTTCCATAGCCCCTCGATTTTTTGTTTACTTTCTATTTTTAGCAGTATTAGATCAAACACACTCCCCCCCCAAAAAAAGTTAGTTTTCAAAAGTGTGAACAGCTGACTACGTTAAAATTAATACACAAGGACTCAGTTTCAAAACAACATGTTTAAAACGGCTTCAAAAAAGAAAAAGAGGAAAAAAAGAAAAAGAATCTATACCTGATATGAAAGGTACGCTTTCACCCAGTGCCAAATACTGCTATATGAGCAATAGTGGAAAAAAAAAAACAAAAAACACAAATAAAAAAATTCAGTCCTTCTTTCTTTTTTGTTGTTTTTTGTTTTTTTACTGAAAGAATCAATCTCCTAGGCTCATTTTGTTACACTGTTTTAAGAAGCTCTAACACATCCTGATGTCTCTGTAGTGAAACATGCCAGATTTTTTTTTTTTTGGAAGCAGGAGAGTCACTTTTTTTTTTTTTCCTTTCCCTGCACTCTCGTATGTAGGACAAACTCAGATTTGTTTCTTCTTCTTAGGGCTCCTGTTCTTTCTCGAAAGAAGACCAGGATGCCTGTCTTCTCTCTCTCTCTTGCTCTTCTCGGAATTCCAGGCACAAAGCACTGCGCAAAAGCTGCACCAATCCTTGCCGCAACTGCCTGCACAGGACTAGAGGTGGGGAGAGACCAGAAAATTCACCTCGCCCCTGCGCCCATTTTATAAATGGGGATTGCACAAATCTGCCGGAGCAAAGGGGTGAAAAGGCAGGGTGCCAGTTTGCTACACTATGCTGCAATGATCTCATGTTCAATGCTGTCACCCCGTTTGCCCAGTTCAAACGCCTGTTCATTAAACAGGAGGAAGGAGAAAAAAAAAAAGAAAAACACCAGAAAAATATAAAAAAGCAACTTTTATCCTTCAGGCACTCAGGAGGGCTGTTCTAAACTACATATCAACAATAAAAAAAAAAACCACCACAAAAACAAAACCACGTAGTTTTAAAATGCAGTTATGAAGTATAAGTATTCTGCTTATATTTTCTTTCTTTCTTTTTTCTATTTGGAGATAAGAAGCAGAATTTATCAGGCGTGAAAGGGACAGCCTCCTGGTGGTGTGCCAAAAAAGCCAGAATAAAGGCAAAGTTGTGCTTCAAAGCTCAATCGCTTGCTGAGTCTGGCTAAAGTCAAGTATTAAGATCCACCATTTTCTGAGCCATGTAAGAAAAGAGGAAAAAAGTCAGAACGGGTGCTGCTTTCCAAGTCTCCGTTGGCACCATCACAAAATCTCAGCCGTAAGGTCACATGATGCTCTGCCAAATGTGGAGTGCATTCCCATAAACCATTCTGCTGATACTGCGAAGGCAGCTATTGTCTAGTTTATACCCAAAGTTCAGCCCACTCTTCATTGAATTAGCTGAAAAACGCATCACCTTTGGGGGTTGGGAGCCATGGAAACGTCTACCTGGCAGGCTGCCCACTTTTTCTGCCCATCAACCACGGATGGAATTGTGCTGCCTAATGTAATGATGACTAGGAATGTGAAGAGTCGTCCAAAGTGAATCTGATTCTTGCAAAGCCTGCTTCATTTGCACAGCAAACTCTGGCTTCTTGTCGTTAAAAAGGGGAGGGGGGAAGGGGAAGAAAAAAACCCAAAAAACAAAAAAGCGCCTTTCTCCTAAATGTAGCAATTAAAGGTCTAGTAAACATGCCTTGTCTGCAACTTTCCTTCATAGCATACTGAAATGGTTCCCAAAATAAAGCACTTGGTATAACACAAGTTTTGTAATTTAAAGAAACACTGGCTTTTCCCCGAGCTCGTGGGGCATCCCCTGGATGTTTCTGCACCCTAAGAAGAGGAAAAAAAACCAAACCCCAACACAGCAGATCAGCAGATCTCTCGTCTCATCTTTTTACCTGTCTTCCAGATTTTATCCAGCACAAATTATGCATGTGCGTGGCAGTGCCCAACTGGTAACGCTGCAATCGCCCTCAAAGCAGTCTCCTGAGAAAGCCGGTTGTGTTTCCAGCAGCACAGCCCCCTTCGTCTGAGCCCGCTTCTCTTCACTAGCCAGTAGGACAGCTGGTCCGCAAGTTTGCGAACCAGCACGTTTGAGACCAGCCAGCACCTCTCCTACTTCAAAATGAGCTTAATCTGGATTTTGAGAAAAGAGATGCGACCAAGCAGAATTCACAAAAGGTGCCAGTTACTAAAGGGACCAAGTAACAGACATAGCTCTTCTGCTACAGACCTGAAATTTCGATTCTGCCCACCTATTGTTCTAAAGTAAAATGTCACGTAAAAAGTCACTTCCAAATGAAAATACCACGGAACCTACTGGGCAACACGTGCTCTCCCAGCACCTAAAAACCTTGTACAGAAGAATTTATCTCAGAGCTCAGCGTCTTGAATAAATCAACAAAGATCCACTCACTGTTTCAACACCATGAAGCTTAATAGCTACCGCAAAAGAGATGTTAAAAATGTGGAAATTCCTCTGATCCTCCCATTAATAAAACCAGAGCCATGGGAGGAGCCTCTCTACCTATTAGCATCTGTACAAACGCTACCACGAAGAGGAGGTTGCATGCTAACGAGCTTACAGCTAAAAACTGGTAAGGAAGGGCAGAGTGGGAGACAACAGGCTAGAAACCACAGCGGGAGGACAGGAAAAATACCCATTCCCAGGGACACTGCGGGCAGTAACTCTGCAACTCGGCTACTTTTATGTTTTGTTTTACAGTTCTTTCCAGTTTCACTTTATTTACCTGGAGGAAATTGAAGGTTCATTACCAAAGGAAGGAAGTGTGAGAACGGGGGCTTTGAAGTGGAGGAAGAGGGTTAGGGAGGCACTGCAGCCCTTGGAGGGAGGTGCTGGGGCTGCCCACCAGCCCAAGGTCTTCGGGGGCTGTCTGCACCCCTGGCTGGGACTGAGGTGGTACAGGCAGCAGGCTGGCAGCGTGGGGCACCCCCTGTCTCGCTCCTGGCACACCCCAGAGGCCTGCAGATTTTGGGGAGGGGAGGCATAACTGGGAGGAGGAGAGGACACAGGGCAGCCTCTCTCTCCTGGTGATGTAGGGTGATGCTGGAGGTGCCAAGAGGACCAGGAGAAGGAGCAGCCACCGTGGTCCAGCAGCAGCAAGAGGCCAGGAGGATATACTGGGTACATCAGGAACAGAAATGACCCCGCTCCGCCTGCCTGGCCAGCACATTTGGGATCAGTCCCGCTCTGGTCAACTGGTAGTTGCTGTCTGGCAGAAGAGAAACTTGCTATGGCCCCAGTAAATCCGTCCGTGGTTCAGTTCCCCTCTTTTCCACTTCTGGAGCATTTCAAGGGCCAGCCCTCCGATGCAGTGACATAGTATAACCTTTCTCAAGTGGTCTTTTGGAGCGAAGTGTCATGTGCATGGGTTTGAATCTAGAGACCTTTTTCTTGTCCCTGTGAGCTAACGATGGCTGCCTAGGTGCTACCTGTAAGTGGAAATGCTGCTTGTCATTCCGGCTAATTGCCACAGCAGTCCCACAGCTTGGACCACAGGGATCACACTGACTTCCAGGGACCACAAGCAAATTCTGCATGTTGTTATGCCTCTACATGGGTAGATTCTCCCATGAAGATTTTAGAGATTAAATAAAATCTTTGAGATTATTAAATAATCTCTCTAAGATTATTTAAAATTTAATTCATTTCTCCAGGCTCCTAAAACTCAGGAAGTCAATTCAAATGTCTTTAACTAACTATTACGAAGAAACAGAAACTTGAGATTCCATTTTTATCATTTTAGTAGTTTTCTTATTGATTTGACTCAACTAATCAAAACAGATCTTAATTTTTTTCCTAACAGGGCATGTGGGACTGAAGCTCAATTCATTCCACATTACGTTTTACCATTAACCATAAAAAAGTTTAGCCCACAATATACCAGCGTCTTCAAAGGAACCACTCACAAGGGTGCAACCTACAAACCCAGGTGCATTTTGAACCAGGGTGAAAAATAATGGTTTCATTAGAATTGAATAGAAGCCTCCAACTAAACAACAATGGATTCATATCCTGTTCGAATTTACTACTACTATTATCAGTGATGGTATGTGAAAAGGACAAGGGAACAGCCAGACTTTCAGATCTCAGAAGGGTGTTTGCCACTAATTACAAATAATAGGCAGTCTGAGCTGGGTAAATCTGAGTAGCAGCTTTTGAGGGACGACAGGCACAGAATCCTACACAGTCATTTTTATTTTCCTGTGTGGAAAAACACTTCAACATGTGGCTAGCCCTCAATAACGAGTATTCACTTCATCAGTATTGAAGAAGGATGTTAAAAAGCTGTTAAAAAAATCACTTGCATATGTGCCCGGTGACAATTAGAGACGTAGATGAATCTCAGACTTCTCTGTCTATGAACGAATACCAGGGTGACACAAAAGAAACCAAAAGGATGTATCTGCGGGAGCGCCTGGCCCTGTTCATCCGCATCTGGAGGAGGTGGGGAGTTTGGGTGGAGGAAAGCTGTATGGGACCGACCTCTCCGCAGGAGGTGAGGGCACCAGTCCTTCCTCCCCTCAGGAGGCAGGAAGGGGAAGGAAAAGAGGACTGGAAACCTGGGCTGGGCTGAGGGTTTCTGCTCACAGCCGAATATGGTTCCTGTGTCTATACACAGCCCCCACAGGACCACTGGCACCTCAGCCTTCTTAGCTTAACGGGCAGTTTGCAAACTAACTGGAAGGGAAAAATTGGAGTCTTCCCTGGGCAACAGCAGCCTGCAAAAGACTTGAGAGGAAAGCTGAAGAAGAATGGGAAAGAAATACAGCATTGCCCTTGGTGTGAAGGGAGAAAGGGAGGAAGGGAAGCTCTGCTCTTTCACATGGTTGTTCTTGAACACAAAAACCAAAACAAGCAAGTACACCACTGTAGTTACACCAAGGTAAAAGTTGAAAATTACACAAAATAAGGAGGACATGCAAGTGCTGGATATATTACACATTTCTGGATAACTCTAATGTGTTGTATCGCATGGCATAACACTTCACAATGAAATGGTCTTGCTCTGCAGACCACATTCTCTCAAAAGCCCTGCTGTATAGAGGTGACAAAAATTATTTGCAAAATGCATGCAAATGAATAGTTATCATTTGCTTGCTACTTTAAATCTTCAAATGGCACTGCGCTTTCTCCTTTTTTCTGCCTTAAGGTTAACAGCACAGAATTAAGACACTTAAGCAAGATGCTCTATGGTAAGAGCCAGAAAGGTCATTCATCATAAATTCAAGTGTAATTTTCCGCTTTCTGAAATTTTCATGAACAATCTTAAGTTCCATCTCCTCTAAACTTTTCCCTGTGTTACCTGCAACTTATTTAACTTTTGGCCACTTTGGCTGTATGGCTGGGTACCTGAACTCACAACAGAAAACCTTTAAAAATAAATAGCAACAAAGCCCGAGTAGCGCACAGCCAATACTTTTGTCCACACTAGAAAAGCCTTCTTCACAACTGATTTAAGATCAGCTATTCCCACAAGAGTGCAGATATTCGTAACTAGCAAAGGGTGCAGACATAATGAACTGAAACAGCTACTGAAAATTCAGATGTGCCTTTTCCAGTAAGTTTTCCACAGCATAAAGAAAACCCACACTGCAAACAGGAGCCACCCATCTGTTCTTCACAGGGCAGCACAGTTGTGGTACAATAAGCAGCCAGAGGAGGGCTGGTGCTGAGAGGGGCCTCTTGTGAGGCCCAAGCAAATGCCAGGCTCTATTGCTATTCCCTGTTTCTCAGAAAAAAAATGAGGCTTTTAGGGGTGATCAATGAGGCACAAAAAGAGACAGCACTTTCTCCACAAACAACGAGACAGTACCTCAGACTGGTAAAATGCTGTAGCTCTAAAATGTCAAACCAAACCTGAGAATTGGAAGAACTTTGCCACAGATGTTTCCTTCGGTATACTTGTTTCAGCCCAAGTTTATTTCACCACTGTCACTCCAGAAACAATAAGTTCAATTCCCTCACATACACCAAGTCTTAGACATAGAAAAACATTTATTACATTCTCTTTACCTCACTTATCTCTTGCAGATCTAAGTGCAAATACAACTCAGAATCATCATCACCATTCATCAGATGAAAACTTACAAAGCATCTATTTTTTCCCAAATGTAAAAGCTTTTAGTATATCACTCCTCAAAAAGCCCAAGTAGCATGGTTGTTAGATGTTTTTTTTTCCAATTCTAGAGCCAAAGGTACCAAAGATTAACTTGTTTACATAAACAATTTACCATTACTTTATAAAGCATAGAATACCTGACATGGCACACTGTATGCGTATGTTGCAAAGAATCATAAGTATCACCTTGATTTAGCTGATTCCTAAAGACCACCTAAAGAGTTTGCACAACTTGACCACCACCTTTGAACACTAAAAGCTGAAGATAGCTTGACCTAGTTCCTGGTTACTAGAGTAGGAGGATAGCAAACACAGAGAATTAGCTAGCAAAGAGAGTAAACAACAAATAATTCCTTACACATCTTCTATTTGTGATAAATAAAGCAATATTGACTTCTTTCCCTAACACCTCTTCAAGACAAGAGTAGCCAGATGTGAAGCCAGAAACTGCTTTATTAATACCTGATTTAGCAGCACGCTCAGGATCTAGACCTGCCCCAGTGACTCCCATCCCAATGCTCGCCTTCAAAAACTGCATTGCTTAGTTGAGTTGCATGCCTATGTATAGGGAAGGCCTTCACAACAGCAATCCTCTCCCAAGCAGCAGAATGAAACGTCCTCATGGGTCTGTGATCTCACAGACGTAACTCAGTGGAAAGCGCAGATGGCTTCCTCTTCCCTACTGTCCAGCAGGCTGTGAAGTGTCCTCCAGGACCACTTATTTTTCCTAGGACTCCTTCTTGAACCTGAATACAAAGTGGGAACAAAAAGGATGCTGCAAGAGCATTTTTCATACCATTGTTTTGTCAATCAGTGATCATAATTTTTTATGGTTTTAACTGCATACCTTTCCTGTACAACCCTGTACAAGCACTGGCTCCTCAGAACTTAAAATCTTATGCAGTGGTATTTAAGAGGAGCATTTTGCTAGCTGCCTTGAGCAACTTGTTTTGTTGGCAAGTATATATGCACACATATCTGAACACACCCCACACATTTTGTTAATTTAATTACAAAAATATGGGGCATATGCAGGTACTTTCTGCTGGGTTATGTTCTTAGCAGGTTGAGTTCTGTTAGACAAAAAAAAAACACCAAACCTGGTCAGGTTATAACCCTGGGCTGAAAAGAAAGAACATGTGCATTAAAGCCCAATGTAAGATGTGGTTTTGATTTGGTAGACCAAAAGATCATTTAGTTCTGAAGCAAAAATGATTAAAATTAGAGAGGAAACAGTTTTCTACATCCCACCTTTCAATTTCTCTCCTGTGAATTTTTGAGTCTGAAAAATAATCTAATTCCAAAGAGCACAAACATTCCAATCTGGATTTTTAAGTACTTTTGTACTGGAGCAGTTAGCATTGATTTTTAAAAAAGAATATTCATTCTAGATTTTGACTTCTTCAGTATCCTTAGTACACATTGCTACTCTGTCAATTTTTTTAGTTTAATTTGGCATACTTTTGTGAGTAAAAGTTACACTTTAAAATAATCAACATCCTCAGATAACCTGAACAACATAGAGAGGGAGGCAGGGGAGATCAAAGGCATGGCGGCTTCTCCCAAGATTGAGCAGGCTACGGGTGATCAAAGGCAGGGGAGAGAGGACTCTGGATCTTAACTCCTGTATAATTTACAGGTTATTGAATTGTGGGGAGGAGAACTATTTATATATCAAATATAGGCTAGAGGCCCAAAAAGTTATTTAAAATACAAAATATGAACTTCAGATTGTTGAAAATGTCTAGGCAGGATCTTTCACAATCTACTTTTCTGATATTTTTCTCCAAAAGGGAGCAGTGCTAATGCAGGTAGCTTTCTTTTCAGTGAATTTTCATTTTCTAACAACTTTTACACAAAAAGGCACGCTATGGCTGGTTGGTGTCATCACAGACGAGATACTATGTTGTTTGGAAGCAAAAACTCACAAGAATAATGAAAAACTCATATTCTCAGTAAAGCCCTACTAAATATATTCACTAGCTTTTCAGAAAATTTAAAGCACACATAACTCAAAATCTTTACCAATTACAGTTCCACGCTATCTATGTGAAATTCATCTTGTGCAGTCACATAAGGGCATTTCTTTAGTTTTTGTCCTACACATTTTGGTAATATTCCCACGTACAACCAGACTTCCTTCCATGAGATCTTTCACAGGTTACCAGCACAGGGCGCTAAACTCAGCATTGAGACGAGCTTTCATGCAATCCGTTGAACATCTGAGCTACCAGATCCTTGGTTACTTGGTCATTACTTGTCATTATTGAAATTAAGTTCTGATCTAGAGAAATCATCTGCAATTCAAGTTTTCCTAAAAAGAAAGAACTAATGCCCCAAAGTTTTGTTCTGGCAAATCATATAAAAAAATATAAGAAAATCCTGAATAGCTGGATAGAAAATAAATACCAAACATTATGCGTACATATTTAATAAATTAATTCAGCAATGCACAGGTTTAGAAATGATACATGAATGCATACAATTCTTGACTTCACAGTTCATTGAATTTCATGGTACTACATGTATCTGCTGCCCCAGTGAATATATATAACACTGTGAATTTCATGTTAACATCAAATTGTTTCTTGACTGGGAGGCAGGAGCCGCACCACAGCCAATATCGCCGTAGTGTAACTGAAAACACGCTTGAGCTTCTGGGATGGTTCTAGTTCACATTTGGCAGCCAAAGCTATAGACTTAGACAAAGGGTAATGTATTATAAATAAGCATTGAATGATTATTGGACAGCCAGAAATACGATGAACCATTAAACTAAAGCAGATAACTTAGTCTGTTAGTTACCGGTTTGAAACTTTCCATCCCCAATGCCCAAACAGTTCAAAGCAGATTTCAAAGAACCAACAAGGGTCATGTACTTAAAAGGTCTTCTTATCTTTCCCAGTAATAAGCAAAATATTTTATTTCTTATTTCAAATTGTGAAAAGACTACTTCAGTCCTGTTTCAACATCTTCCTGAAATTCTGAACTACTAGTAAATGTTTACATAGGCTGTATGGACTTAAGGACATTAAAGGGCTTTAATTTAAAATTGTATAACGCCTAGTTCTTTGGGATCAAAGACAAGAATTCCGTATTTTGGTTTTTTAGTTTTTTGGGGTCTTTTTTTAAACCACAGCAACAACATGTAAAGCAACCTTTGAAAAAGAGTGATCCAATACGAACATAACCCTTTCTGATCGGTACTGGGTACATCCTGGCTTGGTAACTGGGAGGCATTAATTATTCCAGTGGCTCAGAGGTAGTTTATCTATAGAAATATTTACAGTCTAGGTGGAGGGAACTGCCTGGTTTGCTTTCTGGAAGGACTTGGCTGTTGAAGACAAGACAGTTCATAACACTGTCACAGGACATTTGTAATGAGGCACACTCAAAGGATAGGCAGCTTCAGGGTATGTAAGGGGATGTTTCTGAAGATATTCTCATGCCCTCTTTTTTTATATTTCCCTGACTGTAACAGGAAAGAAAAAGTTACCAAGCATTTAATCTACGAGTACGTTACTTTCAATTTGTTAACAGATGGTTCATTCAGCACGACTTCAGTGGACTCTATTTGATTACGTATCTGCTTCCTGAAAAGGTATTTTTCTAAAACACTATGGTAACCGATGCTTGCAGAGCATGAAACCAAGCAACCGGATTTCTGGAATGCATTTCTGGATAGCTTTTATCGAGCAGGAGAGAAGCAGAATGCAACATGTAGAAAACAGTCCCCTTAGTTAAAATGCAGTTAACTTCTGCAAACAGAATCTGGTTCTGTCCTCAGAGGATTAGTAACAGCCATGGGATTCTGAATTTAAGAGAAATAAACTTTCACAAGGAATGCCAATTTCCTACATGAGCTTGAACAATATACACTCAATAGAATGTAATATTGTGCACAAAGTATGCAGTAACCATGTCCTTAATCCAGTATGTCCGGTGATGAACCTTTTTATTTCCATGCTCTGGGAGAGGAATGGGTCTGTATAATGGCTCTAGGCCTTTATCATGCAAACTCTTACACTTGTATTCATCTTTGCTACAATCAGCCTTCTCACTGAAATTGGGGGAGCCGTCCATAACAATATAAGCAAACATGCAGAACTCTGTTGAGTGTGGGAGCCTTGAAAACAAAGCCACCTATAGCAGATACTGTTTTTAGTTATGTAAACATAAAATACTAGTGTAGTAAAACTCTTACATTTTATTAAGGTCTTTTGAGATGATCTAAACAGTAATTTATAACATTAAGATGAACCAAAACATGCGCCAGTATATCATCATCTACCTCAGATCATTATCTACCAACACCATCTACAACAGCTTGTAACAGTTTCAAGTAAGTAGCTAAGTGACTACTCCTATATACATGTGGGAGATCTTATAAATTCCCTTCTGATCTTCTTGGTAAAAAGATGCTTTTGCCATGAATACTGCCTACTCATTTCCCTGAACTTCATCCCCAACTCTCCACTCTCAACTGTCTTCAGAAGTATTAGTGATGTCTCTTGTTTGGGACATACATGGATGTCTCTATGCCTAATGAAGAGCCTGGGATGCCCCAACAATCCAAATAAATAAGCATAAGTATTTTTTTGCTCTTAAAACATATGACAACATACTATAAGTACCTAATAATGAAAAAGAAAATCAATATACTATTTGTATACATTAGTCATAATGTAAATCTTAATCACTAAGTATTTGTAAATCACAGTTATCATAGGAAATAAAAATTTTTGCTGAACAAGACTTTCTGCCACAACACTATTTCATTCAAACATCCTTTTGTGATTTTCATTCTGAAAACTTTTTTTTTTTGCATCTGAAACTCATTTATAATGTATAATTTCTTTATTACAGCAACTTCTCCCAAAAAGTCAGTACTTTTTGAGTCAATGTGATGTGACCAAGACCCTTATTTACTCTTGATTTTATGGAGTTACTTACCAACAATAACTCCATCTCACGGATGCATGGCCCTTCCTGAACTACACTGTAGATACTATAGTGTGTGTGTACACAAAGACACATACATTGTCAAAGAACACTTGTGAAAATATTGCTTGGCAGTTAAATGTCTGTATTGCTCGAGTACAGTGTACAACAGAGTAAATGCTTCACCTCTCTCACACCTTTTCTGTCTATCATGAAGCCTTCCTTGGAATTAGGTTCTGGAGCAGAGGACAGAGAAGAAATGACTATGGATCTGTGGGTGTTATAAAAAATAGTTATTCTGCTGAGAAGTAATCCTTTTTTTGTTGCTCGTGGCATCATCCCCACAATACTGTAAGAAAGCACTACCAACAGAATACTCACATCTGGAGAAGAAGGCTAATTGCTAAATTGCTGCAAATCAAGAGCCCTGCTCTTCAAGAAGTAGATTCTGCTCCTGATGTCACATTGTGTGATGTAAATCATAAAGTCTGAGAAAGTGTTTAGGCAGCAACCATACAAGTTTCAATTAAGGTCATACTCTGAGTTCCTGGAGGTACTATCCACATACAATGTTTAAAACCAGAGGCATCTACCTGTTCATGATATAATCAGATCTGAATGCCTTGCCTGAGTCAAACTGGCTCAGTGTTTTTCCCCGACAGTTACAAAAAGCTTATCTGAACTCTTAAATATCTCATGTCACTCCAAGCAGTAAATAATGCCTATTGCAACTAGGAAGGTACATAGCTTTGCCCTTCCAGGATTTGTGGAAACTAGATTGTTCAGCATAAACTGATTTAGATTT
>VZTU01007784.1:1116-47531 GCA_013400835.1 Zapornia atra | reverse complement strand
AATACATCAGAATTGCAGAGGATTTTTAAATTTCATAGAATTCCTTTATACTTGGTAGAAAGAGACCCTTCAATTGTTCTCTGACTATTTTTACTCTATGGTCTTCTAGCTTGTGTTTGATTATTCTTAGAGGCATCTTAGCCCCTGACTTATATATTTTGGGGGGGGGGGGGGGGCGGTGTCTGAACAGAGGTTTATTTTTAGCTTGGTTGCACTTGCCTATTCTCCCTATGGAGTATATTCTGAATGGAGGTTCTGTAGGTATCTCACCCAAGGTTGTAGGTTGTGCAGATACCAGCAATCCTTGGGCACAAGGGAGGATTCCAAAAGGAGGATTCTCTAAAACTCCTTCTGCTCTGGGAATAATCTCACAGAAGAGCTATAAAGATACTATATTTTGGAAACTTTGTTCATTTCCAAATAAAAAATTCGGTCGATTAAAATGCAATAGTAAAAGATTATGGCCTTTGTTATAGTTTGTTAAAACTTTTAACAGCCTGTCAGACACTAGCTACTCTTGAAATAGATATGAACCTCCATGGAGAAAATGGCAACCCCTTACTAGCCTTAACTTCCAAAAGTCTTTGCCTTGTCAGCTAAGACATGGGTAAATGTGTTCTCTGTCACCTAATTGTATATAATTTCCATCAATATGTCTCTTTCCTTCTCTTTTATTCAACATTTCCATGTGCAGAATTTGTTAACATTAAAACACGTTTTCAGAGCCTCCCTATTGCTCCTTCCCCAAGTCTACGGGAGTCGTCGTGTAATAGCAGAGCACTAAGCAACAGATGCTAATTCCATAGTTTCATGCATCACAAGAAAATGATCCAATATTTTGATGATAAGAGCAGTATATAGAATAAAGTATTTCCAGTGTTCATTTTTGTCTTCTCTCCAAATTTGGGTATCAGCTCTGAGGCAACTAATTTCCCAGGAGTACATCTATCTATGATGTACAAGTTAAATGACAGCATGGTTAACAAGAATTCTTTTACTTTGTATAATCAAGTCTATTATACTGATAATATTGTGCAACTTTTAGGAATTTAATTGCCATTCAAATACTTAACCACACAGATACCTACTGTTTATTTTAATATAAGGTTTAATTAATCTCCCTGTTACTGCTAAAATGCTGTGTGAAGAAAAAATACTCTATAAGCCATGTCATCTGTATTTCATAATTTCTCATCATCAAAATGTTTTATTTGGACCAGACCTGTCCACTTGTTCCTTCATTTTGCCTTTTCCCGTTGGAATATAATCTAATCTAAACACTTTCTTACTCCTTTACACTGTTCTCTCTTCAAAATATCAAATGTACTCAATTGTCAAGATTTCTATCAATTTTTAACTACTTCTTACATCAGTCCCTAAAGAATCCTACTTCCTAATTGGAGTACAAACATGGAAACCTCAGCAGATGTATAATAAAATAAAAATTATGTTTTGCAGAGTGAAGATATCAGATGATAAATTTTTATCACAAGTAATAATCTTTTACCTACATCCTACATGCATATTGCTATATTTTTTCAAAAATGAAATAACCTTCAACAAATATTATATAATTATTTGGAAAATAATAACTTTCTTTGGCCTTCTTCAGAATTGTGCTTTCTCCAGTGTAGCTTGTGATTTTTATTTTTTATTTTCTAGGGGAATGAGCAGGATCATGAGCTGCACCTTTGAAAGAAATTTGGATGAAGAAATATTAGGAAATGCAATACTCCATAAAATATATTGTGCTCAGTTTAAAGATAAAATTCAATCATTGTAACTGTGTTAACATACCTAACTATGATGTTGCTAACGATAGTCTCATAATGTTGCCATTACAACTACAAGGCTTATAGCCAAGTCTATTGGGTAATTATATTAAGTCTCCAAGTAACACTTCTCACCTTCACTGTCAGTAGATTTCTTCATTCAATACTTTTTGCCAATGTTATGTTTTTAGACCCTAATTGTTTTTATATGATTTGTCTAAATAAGTGCACACAAACTGTAGCCCAGAATGATGTTTTCTGTACGTGTGAATAGAACATGAAGAATACTACACAGTACTTCACATGAAAATAAATCTAAACTCTTGATTTATACTTATGAAACGAGTGAGACTACTCCTATGAATCAATACGTTCACTAGTAAAATTCCCAAGTGGTGCTCAGGCCTTGTGAAGGATGGCAGGATTGGAGGGAACAATTTGGTGATGTTAAACATATGGATCTCCATGTGTCTTTCTTGTCTTTTGCAGCTAAGAGATGCTCATGGAGATCATGACTTTTCCTGTTGCTACTCACCAAAAAGGCAAGGCGGGTATTATAATTGAAGCAGGTTTTAAAATCTTCAATAAGACTTGGAAACAAAATATGGAGCTGCTTCCCTATAAAGAAATCAGCAAGCCTCTGCACCATCTAACCAACAACAAGAACAAATCAACCTGCTAAAGGCTTTCTTCAAAAAAAGTTTCTTTTCAATAATTCTTTCAGATCGGAAAAAGAAATCATAGCACCTAAGGGCACAGGTACAATGGCATTAATGAGCCATGATGACAAAAATAAAACGTTGACTTTCAAATGCTACCAAGGTTCAACAAGAGCTGTGGCTGTTTATAGACTTTGGCAATTCACCTGCTGTCTTAGTTGTCAGGTGCAGAATTCTGGCATTTAAATCCCAGTATTAAGAACTGAAAATGTTCACAAACTAAGATGAACAGAAAGTATGTATTTGTGTGAGACAGGCAGGGGTGGGAAGTAGGAGTGGATGGCCTAACTATGACACTTTTTTTGGCTCCTTTTTTTAAAATATGAAACATCAGAGATAAAGTTTTAATGATGCACTGCAAGTGATCATGGGAGTGTGAACTAACTACTGATAAAATTCTAGGGAGGAAGAAATCATAGAATCACAGAATGCTTTGGGTTGGAAGGGACCTCAAAGTTCCAACCCCCCTGCCTTGGGCAGGGACACCGTCACTAGACCAGGTTGCCCAAAGCCCCATCTAACCTGGCCTTAAACGCCTCCAGGGATGGAGCTTCCACAACCTCTCTGGGCAGCCTGTGCCAGGGCCTCACCACCCTCATAGTAAAGACATCTAACCTAAACCTGCCCTCTTTCAGCTTGAAGCCATTATCCCTTGTTCTAACACTACACTCACTGATGAACAGTCCCTCTCCCACTTTCCTGTAGAATCCCTTTAAGTATTGGTACGCTGTGATTAGGTCACCCTGGAACCTTCTCTTCTCCAGACTGAACGAGCCCAACTATTGCAGTCTGTCATCAAATCTCCCGCTCTGTTTTCGCAGTGCTACTAAAATGGTGGTTTAAGTGACTTGTGAGCTAGATACCATCACCACCCAGCCTTGTGCACCTAGAATCACTGCCTCCTTTCCAAAGGGAATGACACCATTCCACACACAAACCTAAGTCTGGAGTGGGAGTGCTAGCAGGATTCTGTATCAGCCATTAAGCCTGTTTTATATGTACTGCTCAGGGACAAAACACAGTAATGCACTACTCTAGAAACGGCAAAAGAAATTCAGAATCTGCCCCACAGGAAGAAATACTTATTAAAAATATGTCTTTTTGGTACAGTTTGAAATGTATAATATGTTTTTAAAATGTTGAGCACAGTATAAATGCAGATTGTGCAAGGTTCTACTACCCAAAAAGCCTAGTCACAGCGTTATGACAGTTTCATGACATCTAACCATCACAGCAAGTGAAAACATGGAAGAGATGGCAGGTGGGAAGAAGTACTTGATATTCAAGGGAAAATATTAATGGATGTGTCTAAAATATTACTACCTTTTAATGTGTCATGCTTAAGAATATTTGCATAATATTATCCTTTAAATTGCAGTGTGTACACATTAATTTTACAGTGTCACTCCCAATAAGTCTGGCATCTGTACACTCAATGGGCCCAACCTAGCATGTTTGCATCTCTCTACCACAGACGTTCGGAACCCCAGTTGAGGAAGTTGCTCGAAAGCAAGACAACCCAGGCAGACATGAAGAAACATCAACCTATGGAGAAAAGCTGAAAGCCCCAAACAAATTGTGTCCTAAGAAACTGTGTCCTGCTGTGAGAGGGATGCTCCAAGGCACCCTCCATCTTTTCCCCACATACATTCTTTCTTAAGTTATTCTTCTTGCTGTGGATAATGCCTGTTATATACCTACGAGGAGCACATAAATGTATACATACTAGAAGTCTGTGAACAACCTGCAAAAGAGCTGAGAAAGAAAGGTGTACAGACCAATCTAGAAATAGAGCTGAGGAGTTTAAGAGCAAACAAAAAACCCCTGTGATGAAGAATTATGAATCAAAGCATATGCTCCATACGTGCCCCTAGTGCCCTCAGCACATTTTTTACCTCTTGCACTCTTCAGTCCCTACTTTTCCCTAAGAAGTAGATCACTAGATACATGTGAAATGTTGGCTGTAATGTTTTTCTGTTTTAAAAAGATGATGCTTCATATTCAGTAGAAATAGACCAAAAAACCCACAGAAACATATGTGCCTGATCTCATTATCGATGTGAACAAAATCTTTTCTATTAGGTGGTGACATTTTGGAATTTAGTTTGCTGCTCATATACAGTGAAAGGAAGAATCACACCACAGTCTTGTGAGCTCAGGCTGACACAGCCAGGATGTTTGCCTTGTAGTACATGAGGCACCATTAAAGGCAACAACGCCTTGCAACAGTTAAGGTAACTATTATGTTTACTCTTAAAAGCATAAAGAAAACATTACAACCTCTGAGTCTCCAGGAGACTAAGACTTAACTACGAGTATGCATTCCAGCACCGTCTTTTTCTAGCAGGCCCCTGCCACACTCCCTCTTCACAGTGATACATGGGGAACAGATTTAGAGCTGTAAATCTGCCATTTCCTAGCTTTCATATGTTTCACTTCGCAACATAAGTAACTTCTTAGAACTAATTCCTTTAATTATGTAGTTTCTATTCAAGAGGAATTAGACGTACTTGCTAAAAAGCTTTTTGCTTTGTTTTGTTTTAAAACCATCACGAGTTAATAGGATACAAAACTTCAGAACATATTACTGTCTTATAGCAGAACTAGCACACAAAACTCCGTAATTTATCTTATTTAATTTATTATAGCTGTTGGTGTTTCCAGCAGGGCAGTTGCAATAAGATTGGAAAATATTTAAACCAATTTTTAGCAAACCTTTCCTCTTCATCCTTTCTACAGTTTTCTTCTTGATTATTTGCTTTGTTGCATTCCAGTAGATCAGAAAACAAAGTTGCCAATAACGTGTAAAAACTATCCCCAGAGGGTTAGAAAAATGAAACTGTTGAGAAATCACAAGACAATTGTAGAACAGCTGTTCGTTTTTGCTATATATTAGGAAAAAATAAGCAAATAACTTCAGACATAAAAGACACAGTAATAAAAATAGCTTCCTGAAGATATCAGTTCAAACTACAAAATAACACTGTTGGTATATTTAGATGAAATTTCCCTTAAATGTTCCAGGAAAAACTACTTAAAACTAAGCCTTTGGACATATGACAGTTTTTAAGATACTGTAAAACACGAAACAAGTTAGTATCTCATCCAGTTGTTCATTTTGAGAAAATGCCAAAGCCACAATGGTTCTAGCTGCAGTGTTCCAAGATGAGGCTTGTAGTTCACAGCTCCTGTAACTTCTGACATACTGGGAGGTATTTGAGAAAAAAAAAAAAAGCTATTCTATTCTTACATGTCTGACCAATTTTTAAAAGTAAATGTGAGTATCTACAGAACCAAATGGTTGGACGTTTCTTCTGAAATACTCATCGTCTACTTCAGGTGACTGATAATTTATCTTTCATTTGGCATTTTGTTAAGAAAACAACAAAATTTAGAATAAAGAACAAAGGTCATAATAGGCAACTGCCTTACACAGTTGCTTTAAAATTGTTTAAATTTAGAATAGTTAGGTATGAAATTATTTTTCAGGCTTACTTCTTCATGAAGTAACAATTGTAAGAATATTGCCTAAATTATGAGATTTAAGGAAGAAAGCATTACTTGGCTCTTACTTCTGAGTCTCAGATATTTCGACTTTCATAAACACTTGAAAACATACTCTGCAACTACTAAGGCTACAAAGTTAAAGTGAGCATGAAAGAAGGAGTTCTTCACGTCCAACAGCTGAAGCATTAACAAAACTATCAAACTTTCCAAGATGGACGGCAGGAGCAAAGAGTTGCCAAGTTTGCTGAGAGCCTGACCCAGCAAGTGGCCTCCCGCGCTTGTACGAAGATCTGTCAAAATGCAGCTTGTCTGAAAACAAGGGCTTTCTCTATTTGCATGTGGATCCAAGATTAAAGCCTAAATATGTATGTGCTAACAATGTAGTATGTGAGCTTTGCACAAAGACTATTAAAAATATTTTAAGTGGTTAGTTAGCTTGAGGCTCTGCTTTGTTAGGTTTTCCTAGGTCTGCAGACAGCACAAAAGGAGACGCAGCATATTCCACACACATTAGAACCTATTGTTCCAAGGCTTGGATTTAATTTCAAAAGGTCACAACAATTCATATTTTCCTTTAAGACAAAGAGAATGCTTAGTAGCAGAGCTACTTGAAGGGAGACAGGGGTTTGGAACCTGACTTCTTGAATATACACAGTTGGCCAAGACCACAGTCTCAATTCACTAGAGAAAGCTGGATTTTCCCTCTCTAACCAGCTTTCTCGATGACTGTAGCAGGCTCTGCTTTCATTCTTCAGGGGCAGCTACCAAGGTGAGAACTGCATATGAAGGGTTTGCCCCACCATTACTAAAGTTGTGTTTTAACTGCGTGGGCACAGCATCTGACCCAGTATGCACAAAATGTGTGATCAAAACGAGGGAGAATTTCCGATTATAACCTCCACTGGGGCAAAGGTAGACATAGATGCACTATCACCCTGAAGAAAGTCAGTCCAGAGTAACAAAAAACTCAGAGAGATTTGCCATCCAAGTCACACATGGGATTCAGCGTAGCTGACCAATAGCTATTACTACAGAAGGAGGGAAAATGGGAGTGAGTTTGGAACTAGTTAAATTAAAACACCACAAATGAAAATTTACAGATGAAGTTAATGGGAGTTCTAGGGGTTTCCATTACTGACATGAATTGAAGAGAAATACCCTTTTAGCAAACCGAAATGTTGTGTTAGTTACAGTGAGATCCACAAGCAATCTTTTTATAATTACTTGTACTAAACTCCTTCAATTCTTGCACACCCAAGCTGAAAAAGAAACAGCCCTTCTAATAAATGGCTTCATTTAAAGCCTCTCTCAAATCGTACACGTTCATATAGTTTTGTCATTGATTAAAATAAAGGGCCCAGAAGAGCAACTGTTTACTGCTGAGCATTATGAGAAGTATTTCTGAGTTAATTTTCAATAGTGAAAACTATGATCACATGAATGAAACTGCATTCTTTTAATAATAGCACTGCCTTTTAAAGGACATTTTGCACTCGCCCAGAGATATAAGGAATTCTCAGTATGGATGCACTCAACCTCCAACACTTCATTGAGAATTTGCTTTTCTTTCTCTTCTTGTTAATTATTCAGGGGCAAACTGAAACGAATTCTTCTGCATTAATTCTGTACGAAACTCACCCCTATACACAGAAACAAGGACACAGTTTTACAGCATACAAGACTTCGAAATGACATGATAGCATCTGCCACATGGGATGAAACCTAAGTCTGGTGTATGCAGTGCTGGGTCTCTCAGAGAGGCAGGACTAGGTGCTTCAGAGGACATTTAAGTGAAACAAGTAGTACTCAGACGTTGGTTTATTTTATTCTAGCTTGTATACCTTTGGGGTTATAGTTTGTTTGTGAACAGAACTCTGTATGTGTCTGAAACCAGAGGGGAGAGTGATTAGCTGAATCCCATGGTTTTGTTCAAGCATAACACTGGCAAGCAGATTTCCTGTGTGAAAACTGTGAATCCAATTTTCACTCTCAATGAATGTTCCTTACAATGTGCTTTGTGTCTGGCAGTAACGCGATGTGATAGAATAGTCCTAACTTGCTAAAATTTCTGAACATTTCAAAGAAACTCAGACACTACTAGAATAAAAAACCCTTCTGAATGAATTTTCATGCCAGTTACCAGAGCTCTTGTGGCATATACTTTAAAGATAATTATTTTTCCCCCCAAAACAGCTATTTAGAGCTTTTAATATTTTATATAGACCCCAGATTTATCCATTGTAATGAAAATATTACATGCTACCAAAGTGCAGGAAATTCAGATTTAAAACAAAATAATAAAAAAATTACCATTTTCATGTTGTGTTTTCTATGTCTGTGTAGAAAATGCCTGGTCCACAATGTGCATACTATACAGAAATTGTATACTGATAATACACCCATACTTTCAGCAGGGTTCCAATGCCTCTGAGAATACCAGCAGACTTGTAAACTTTAAAATACACTTTTTTGTCAAAGAGCTAATTGTTGACCAATATCTACTGTCCAATATCAATCATTGTCGACCATATCTATGGAAGATTCCATTACTGAACAGTGTTGCAATAGCTACCCAATGCCTCAGTCACTGTTCAGGCTCACAGTATCCTAGTCCACAAATACAAACAGAATAGGTAGCTCAAAAAAATATGAATAATCCTGAAAATACTTCGGTTCATGTTTTGATTCAAGTCTGTACAGAGATGTGAAAGGTGCCAAATCAGCTTCCATTTAATTACCAGTAAAGATCAGCACTGTTCTCAAAGATGAGCTGCTCATCATCACCTATACTTAGCCAAACCTCATCGTAAATATGTTCATAAACCAGGATCCAATTCATTAATAGAAATACACAGAACACACACAAACACATACTGTGTCTATAGTACAGAAGTATCTACTGTAGCTCATTTTTCCTGCTTCATGAAGGCTACAATCACAGCCATTAAGGATAAAAAAGCCCAAAAATTAAGCCCATAATGGAGAGCAAACAGTTTATAAAACTTGTTTTGGGGCTCTAATCTCTGTCTTTGGACTGGTTTTCTTAAAAAAATTAATTGAATGACATATTTTATCCAGAAACATAGACTAGTCTATCTTTGGACTGGAGTGGAGAGCTGGAGTAATGAGGATATGGAAGGTACAGGGAAGAGGTGGGAGAAAATTATTCATTAAAAATGCAGTTTAGATCATCCAGATGAGTTTGACATAATTATTTTAGTAAAAGAAGAATTATCTGTTCTGTTAGTAATACAATAGTGGAGAAATCTTAATGAAATACATTGATTTTTGTTTCAGAATAATGATTAATGACATTTAAAGAAACAAAGACTTTTAACAATTAAATTAAATTTGTTATTTGAGCCAAATTAATTTATTTCTTTTCTCAAATTTTTCATATTGATGAATAAACCAATTATTATTCCAAATCAATCAAAGCTTTACATTTTCATTACAATTTATATCTGAAAGGCAAGCTCTTCAGGAGGCACCTTGATATAGGGAGAAGAATAGAGATTGTCAACAGCCATCCTTTTGCTAGAGCTGTTTAAACTTATATTATTAACAATGATAATCATATCTTGCAATGTTATGAAAAAATCCCATTAAAAAAATCTCAAGCCTGAGTAATGAACCTTGGAGTAGTGACATGTCAAAGATACAGAAAATGAGGGCCCAGATTTGAAAAAAAAAAGTACCTTAAAAAAATGGAGTGTTTTTCTTTGATCATTTTCCCCTTGTCACTCACTCAACTTTTAATATGAAATGCTTTTAAGAACTCTTTAAAATTAACATTTGAAATCACTAGGTGTCTTTTAGCCCAGATTTCCCCCTCTGCTTGGAAGACTGATAGCAGATGAATTTACAAACAAAACCCAGGTAAATGAAATGTAGGGGAAAAAAAAAAGACAGCATTGGCTGAAGTCTACATCTGTTTTGAAAAGGAAATAAAGGCATTGGGTATAGTGGGTTTGAAATTTCAAGAGAAGATCCAAAGCAAAGAAATTTCTCTTTGGTAAACTGAGATCAAGAAAGCTTTCTAGGTGTTGGAGGCACCACAGTATAAAACAATGACAGTGAGTTAGAATGCTGAGAAGAAGAGACCACTTCATCTAAAATAAAGATGAGGCTAACAGTATTGATAAAGTGTTAGAGATACAGAACATTTCAACATGAAACAAGAGGGAGACTTACAGAGGTGGTGTATCTACTATTTTGTCACTCTCTGCTTTTATTAACCAGGGCTAAGTTAAGCCTATTGAAAAGCAAAGGAACTTTGAATTCTAAGGCAAACCATACCTGTATACTGCACTCAAAGCATTCCCTACAAAATAGTCTCTGTAATCCATTTTGTCCACCCTTTTCTCTCACAACAAGGTGGCACATCAGTCTACATGAAGCATTAAAAGGATCAAATTAGGTGCAGGCAACATTTAAGCTCTACTGAATGCAAATGATATTGCTCAACTCCTCATTAAAACCTATAACAATAAAAGTCTTTACTGCAAACTGTACTTACAGCATACAACAGTCAATACAACTGGAATTCCACAAGGAAAGAGTACAAGCCAGCCTACCGACCTGTGCAAAGTGCAATTGAAAATTGATGCTTCACCTGGATTTTTTTTTGTACCCAGAAAACCAGATCATTAACTGCAATTTCATTCATTTCATAATTCATTTTGTTAATTTCAGATGTACAGAAATTATGTTTATAAATTTCCAAAGCCATCTCCAACAGCCACTCTGGTGTTACTGTGCCATTCCTGTGATGTTAAACCACCACCTCTGGAGTTCTCATCAGACACTGTTGGTTGCTATGCTGATATCTTGGTAGGCAGAGGGAGACTGATAGCACCCAGAAAAGAAAAACCACCACAAAACCTCAACTTGTAAGGCTTTGAAAAAGCACAAATATCAACGTAAAGCATGAGGAAACTGGGACAAGAGAAAAGAAGGGAGAGAAAGAAGAAAATTAAGCACATCTGGAAAATAAAGTAATTTTCCAGGTGAAATGTATAGAACCCTAGAAATTTCATCAGAATTTTTGAACTGCAAATTGACAGTAGCTTTTTGCACGTATTTCTAATAGATTTTCTCCAACAATGCAAAACACCAATCTCAGAATTAGTTGCCTAATGTCTGGAAAACATTTTAATGAAAAAAGCCTGGGATTATTCATATTTGCCTACCTGGTCGGTTAAACAAAATTTGCTGGCCTGAGGAGACTGTACTGTAGAAGAAATCTAGAGAAAAAAGAAAAAAAGAAAGATTTTTAATTATAATTTATTTCTCCCTATATTTTTGATGACAAATTAGTAACAATGAGTGGTTACTAGTGTACAGAAATTGCAAGCAGCAAAATCATACTGAACAAAAAGCTGCTTAAAATCTACTAGATCACTGTTTTCCCAAAAGTGTCCTGATGGCAGGATTATATTTATAAACAATAGTACTGAAATGAAAAAAAGCCATACTATGCTGTGCTGTTCACAAAGGATTAAAGGTATCTTTTTGTAGTTTGTATCAACTTTTCTCTCTTCCATAGCTAACGTTATAATGTTATAACACAGGCTTTCTTGATAAATAAATGTCTATTCAGGGTGCTGGGAATGCAAAATCTCTTCAGAAGTTCTGTTAGGAGGTGGTAGCTGCCAACCTCAACCACCATCTCCAGTGCTGGAACATATAGACAGTTTTTGTGTTGCACCCCGTGCTGCTCACTCACCCCTCCAACGGAGGACGAACAGACAGAACCCCACGGGTTGGGATAGGGGCAGTTACTGACACAGCACTGTGAAGGGAACAACAACAGAGCCCATGACAGAATTCACACACACAGCGATAACACTAAGCACTGCACTGACCCAACAAGGTGGTAACACAGAGCACTGCACCAACGCCATGACTGACTGACCACCTGATCGCACTCAGTCTGTCCCAGAGCCATATGGGCCCTTCCCTCCCTGACCAGGCCCTTTTATGGGGGCATGATGCCAGGTGATGCAGGAAACAGCCTGGGCCAGCTCAGCTCACCTGTGCTGGCTGCTTGGGACAGTTAATTCGGTCCTGGCCGGAACCTGTACAACAGTCCTCCGTGAGGTCAGGGAATAACTGACAGCATGTCATCATTTTTCACACCAGTATGACAGAAGGGCTGTTTGGTAGTGTTTTAGTAAATACTCGTTGACCACAAGGAAACTGACTAAAGAAACACAGTTCCAATCCTGGAGTCTGGAAATGGTGTCCTACAATGTCAATGAAAGACTCTTGAAAAACACTGTAACAACACAGAAAGACATTTCTATCACCACTCGTCCATTCACATGAGACAACAGTTTCTGGCATATGGAACATCATTCCATACATGAGTACTGGCCAACACACCTTGCATTTTTCAGTAAAAAGGAAGCCAGTGACCATGATGCCAAGAATTTCGGACAATAAACAGGAACAACAAGGGGAACAGACAAACTGCAAGCCCATGTTATGGGGAACACACCCATAAAAAAGCCAAACACACCCACAACAAAACAGAAGATATCCAGAACCATACCACTGTGCAATCAGTCCAAATGAGTTCAGTGAGAAATTGAGAATACCTGTCTCCCCATGTTTAAGTAAAGCTGTGTTTTCCTAAGACTACTACTTTGTGCTCTTAAACTCAACACTTTTTGAAAATATTCATCTACCCTCTCCTGACAGTCTTGTAAAGGAGGCTGAACTCCATCCAGACCAGTTAAATCCCACCATCCTCAATCACTCAGTTAGAAGCTAGAATCAAGCACATCAGAGATGGTCCTGATGAGTATGTTTGGTTAGCATTGGAGAGCAAACTATCTTTCCCTGTTAGACTTTCGGGTAACCTTTCAGTAACAACATGATATGCATGTATGGTGGTTCAGCCCCAAGTAGTGGCTGAGCACCACACGCCACTCACTCCTGAAGTAGAAACAGACAGAGCTGTAGTGGGTTGGGATCAGGACAGTTCGCTGACAAAAATCACTGTGAGCATAAAACAATAACAGTCAATTACACTCACACCCAGTGGTAACACAGAGTACCTTACCAACCCAAGGATTACAGAGTGCTGCTTGACACAAGGAAGGAAGGGCAGACCGACTGACTGACCGACTGACTGACACCCCAGCCATGCTCAAACTGTCCTAGAGGCACACACACCATGCCCCTCCCCAACCACCCCCTTTTATGGGGGAGTGATGTCACCTGGTGTGGAAAACAGCTTGGGCTGACTCAGCTCACCTTTGCTGGCTGCTTTGGGGAGGTTGACTTTGACCCGGCCACAACCAGGACAGCATGAAAACTAGCAAGAGTAACTGGGTTAATGACAGATTGGATACAATTTGCTTGTCCTGGCCACATCTCAAAGCTGTGATGGACATCCGTCCCTCTGGATGCAGGCATTGCTGCTGGCACTCCTGCAGCAGCCCAATGCTCTGAACATATGACTCCCTCTGGGTAAACCCAAAGGGCACATTTTGCATCAGCAGCCCCACTTCATTCATTAATTATGTCACAGCCTCGTTCATAGCAAAAATACTGCTCATCTTTCCTTAGTCCACTTATCTCTGTATTGCTAAGAGAAAATAACTTGGATTCTTTACCTTCTAGTGAATCACAAACAAACTGCTATCCCCATTCTCACTGGAGGAACAGGCATTATGAAGAGTTTGATGGGGCAAGACAGGACCTTTTTACCTCTTGATAAATTCCAAGCAGGAAATGAATCAAGTTTCCCTTCTGGTTTGCAGAGTCTTCAGAATGAGTCACCAACTTCTCATTTTCAAACTGAGCACGTGCGATATAAAAAGCTTCAAGGTACTGAAACAATTATGCAACTCAAAAGATATAATTTTTACAGCCACTTTTCAGAGGAAAATAGTATTGTTATTCTCTTTTTATCCTTTAAATATTGAATAGTAATCCTATTTCATGTGTATTAATTTTAAGTCTCTTATAGTGAGATTTGCAAAGGTATTGATTTCAATTTGAGTAAAGGGCTAAATATCTTTATATGGAGCCACAGCCCTCATCCTATTAAATGTCTACATTTATTGCCTGCAAACAAATCATTATAAAGCAGGCAATATTCAAGAAAGAACTTAATAGTAAAAGAAAAGTCCAATTAACAAGGAATTTGGTGCAATTATGGAAGTTTGAAAGCTGCCTGGGGTTGGGTTTGCTTGCAAATCATTGTGGATGGATGAATGAGAAAAGTTTGTTTCATCCCCACTTCCAAAGTATTATTTTCACCTCACCTCTACATTATTATTTTTTTAAAAATCTGAAGTATTGGACTTCTACAAAGCCACTGCTTAGGAACAAAGATGCCTTGAACTGGGTTTCTGGAGGATCTTTATTTTGCAACACTATCATCAGTTCTGGGGTTAGACCTGTAATAGCTAAAAGCAACAGACTGAGGTTCATGTCTATAGCTCTTGGATGTTTGTAGGTAATTAAATTGGAATTTTTGACCCTAATCTTGTAGATGTTAAAGTCAGGTCACAAATGATGCTTGAATGTACATTTTAATGCTTAAACGTCTTCCCTCCAATTCCATGAAAAAAAGGAAAAGAAATAAGAACTGAGGACCAATAGAAATGGACACTGGTTAGTTAAAGTAAGGATTTTTTTAAGTACTAAAACCTGGTTTGTTTTATGAATATAGATTGAAGTCTTTCCATTAAAAAAAATGGCACTGTAAATCCTCCAGCTAACAATGTAAACTCAACAGATGAAAGAAATCTATCAGTCTATACATCTACCTAAAGGGCGCTTAAAAATTTGAGGAGACAAGAAAAATCCTAGATTAATAGCTCTGTGATAGCATCAAGACATTTCAGGACAGTATATATCTCATTGCTCAGTGTTAAATCTAATGGGCTTCATACACCTTCTTACACCAGCAAATTACTTGGCCAGCTACAGACACAATGACTTTGAGAACTGCAAATTTCTGCCTTCCATCTTGGAACTGTTCTTGGCCCCATGACAGCTACCCACAGCTCTCTAGCATGGAATCAAGTTTCTGTTCTCAAGATAGATTCAGATATATCATGATATACGTCACTCTTGGGGGTAGAGGGGTGGAGATGTTAATTTTCTAGGTTTTTATCCCTAACACTTTCCTAGTAAGCAATAAGTGGAACCAAACAAGGCTTCCCAGGGTGATGTCAGCGCTCCTAGGAAACTGATGGTTCTGATTAGCATGCAGGGACACAAAGCAAGAGGTACTTCAAGGGAGTGGAACACCTTCCTTATGAGGAGAGGCTGAGGGAGCTGGGCCTCTTTAGCTTGGAGAAGAGGAGACTGAGGGGTGACCTTGTTAATGTTTATAAATGTGTAAAGGGTGAGAGTCAGGATGACAGAGTCAGGCTCTTCTCAGTGATGGCCAGTGAAAGGACAAGGGGCAACGGGTGCAAGATGGAGCACAGGAAGTTCCATGTGAATATAAGGAGGAATTTTTCCCTGTGAGGGTGACGGAGCACTGGCACAGGCTGCCCAGAGAGGTTGTGGAGTCGCCTTCTCTGGAGACATTCAAACGCCGCCTGGATGCGTTCCTGTGTGATTGACTCTAGGTCATCCTGCTCTGGCAGGGGTGTTGGACTAGGTGACTTTTCAAGGTCCCCTTCTAACTCCTAATGTTCTGTGATTCTATGATACTGGTTTCTTCAGCTCAGACCTCCTGGGAGGGAGAGCTGCCTGTACAGTCACTGCCAAGACCAAAGGAAAGATCGACAGTTTGATGTGAACCTTCAACTGATTGTCCTAGTTAATGCTCCTGTAAAACTGTCCAGTTCTGGGCTCCCCAGTTCAAGACAGACAGGGAACTACTGGAGAGAATCCAGTGGAGGGCTACAGAGATGATGAGGGTACTGGAACAACTCTTGTATCAGGAAAGGCTGAGAGAGCTGGGGCTCTTTAGCCTGGAGAAGAGAAACTTAGAGGGGGATCTCATAAATGCTTATAAATACCTAAAAAGGCAGATGGCAAGGGGATGGGGTTAGACTCTTTTCAGTGGTGCCCAGTGACAGGACATGGGGCAACAGGCACAAATAGTAAAATAGGGAGTTCCATCTCAATATGAGGAAAAACTACTTCACTCTGAGGGTGACAAAGCACTGGCACAGGCTGCCAGAGAGTTTGCGGAGTCTTCTCCTCCAGAGATGCTCAGCTCCAGAGATATTCTCTGGAGATCAACTGAATGCGATCCCGTGCAACCTGCTCTAGGTGTTCCTGCTCTAGTGGGGAGGGTGGGCTAGATGATCTCCAGAGGCCCCTTTCAACCCCTGCCATTCTGTGAATCTGTGAAATAGAAACATGGTTGATAAAGCAGAGGATACTTAAGCAATTTCAATGACTGGGGTAGGGCTGGAGCTGAAAACTACTGACAGTGAGAGAAGACTCCACCAAGGTGGCTGTGTTGACAGCCCTCACTGTGGCAGCACCCGAGTGGCTAGGAGAGACCACTGTTACCCCAACACTAATGTCCCCAAAAACACCAGCAAGCATTACACTAGTTATTTATCTAGTAGAATAACTTGTTTAAGATTTTTGGCACTATTTCAGTTAAGCTTTGTAATTTGTCTTGTAACATTTTTTAACATACCACATGAATAGGAAACTGCATTTCAAAGAACAGCAAAGCCACAAGTTACATAACAATGGCGGCAAAGTGGAATCCGTTTCAACTCATAATAGGTATAATTAGCACAATAGAAATGAATCACATTATATTTCAGTGCATCTTTAAAACGTTCCAGATGCTTTATGCTTTCAACATTTCATTTGTATTTACTTGAATTCTTATTAAACAAGGTTGGTACAGGAACAGTACATAGACCTGACAGCTAAACACCAAATGGCTCTTTTTTTTTTTTTTTTACTAGTATGACTAAACAAGAGAAAATTATATTCTGTTTGCTGTTCACCCCCTCAAACAAACCAAACAAAAACCTCAGCTAACAAACCGATCCAAATATAGTGCTATACAGGAGGTGAGATGAGATGGCATGCCACTTTGTTTTTTCCTATGAAGCTGCATGGTCTTAGCAAAGTAAGGAAAACAGAGGTACAAAACAAAGTAAAAACTCTAATCCCTGAGATTCTCAAATATAGTTTTCTACAAATATTTCATCTACCAAATCCAGTCTGGAACTCTGTGTGCTTACACTTCATCCCAGAGATCATTCTCTACTTCAAAATGTTGGTATCTGTTCATAGATAAATTCTGGTTCGTCCTTCCAGGCACAGCTTCAGTATTCCCACTGCTTTCTTTTTTGTTGAGTACTTCATCCTTAAGTATTTTTCCACATAAGTCACATCTCCCACTCATAACTATTTTTACATCAGGGACCTGTTGCCTGCATGGCCAAACACTTACCTACAACATGCTTTTCACTATCACGACCAAGAAAAAAGAGAGAGAGCCTGGCTCACTGCACACAGCCGGCCTGAGGTCTCCTCTTGGGCCAACACAGACAACTGAAGCTCGTGGAATTTACAGCACCACCATGACCTCTGCCTTTAACCTTGAAAAAGCTATGTTATCTCTATAGCACCCTTCTTTTTTCTGGTAACACCGACAGATTCCCTTCAGAGGTTTCTCAGCTGGAGAGAAGTATTTCAACAATTGCTGTTCCTCTGGCTATTCTAATACAGAAATATTCCCACACAAAATGTTTTTTTTCTTAGCCACAAACTATAAATCTTCTGATTTTTGATCTTTGTGTCATCTCTCCTGTCTGCACAACTTCATCCACAACACTAGTCTTTCGCTACTCAAATGCAATAAATAGACATCTCTATTCCAGTAGCCACTACTGTCACTCTTCCCTCATTTCTCTTCTCCAGCATATTCTCCCTCTCCTTTTCCAACTCACCAGTTATGTCTGGAGCTATGTAATCTACCAAGAAAGAAGTCTTTCTGTTGTTATTTCCTATTGCCTCATTTTTCTTCCATTTTTTGTTCCTCTCCTCATATGTCTGACCTCCACGAAGAAGTCTCAATTCTAGAAATAATCAGTCTTACAAAGTAGTTTGTTGTGTTGCTTGTCTACTGCCTCCTCTCTCAATGGAGAACTTGATAAGGCAGCTTTCTCTAGTTCCCTAGCATCTCCTTGGACCAAGCATTTTGATTGTTTTCTACTTAGGACATGTCCTGCCACAGCACAAAGAACTGTCTTCCACCAAGAAGCATCTCTTGTTTCTGACACTTGTGCAGTTCAGTACACTGCTGATCCTTCTGTCCTCCTAGGGGCGTTGGTTCCTCTGTCTTCCAGGCTAAGTTATTAAGAAAGTCCTTGGTGCGTGGAGACAACATATACACATTCCAACCTAAACAGTGCTTTAACAAGCTTCATTACTGAATAATCCAAGCACTTAACAAGCTTTAGGTATTTATCCCCACAGCAGCCCTGTAAGAGATCTCTATTTTTACCTGACAGGGAACTGAGGCATAGGAAAACTACTTATGCTACTTAACTGTGGGATCTCTGTGATAACTCAGGAACCAAAGTTAAGTCTCAGATAACCCAGACCAGAATGCTAATCTACAGACTATTCCTCCCACTTCCTAAATGATAAGGGTTCAGCAAATCTTATGTACACGGGTTTTTTTCCCCCTACTGCTCTTGGAGTGATCTAGGCATAGATGGGCTATTTTGGCTGGCTTAAAAGCAAAGAAACGGGGTAATTTTTTCTCCTCCTATACACCTTTAGCCAGAAACTGTTCTGCCATTTGTATTTTGCTGTGTGCAGCGCTTCTAGTTTTAGTCTTTGATACAAGGAAAATTGATGTCCCTATAGCTATTACCAGATGCAGTCAAAGGAAAAAACAGAAGGGGGAGAAGAAAGGAACGTTATGTGTGGTATCTGTATTTAATTCCAAAGCCACTGTGAAATCTATGCTATTTCCAGTACCATCTTGTTTCCTCTCATTCTGAATGTCTTTTGTACTGGTTATAGCTATGTGGTTTATTTTTATGTGAAAAAAAGGATTATTCATTTTCTACCATATAGCCTACCAATTATATTTTACTTACTAAAATATCTGCATTCTACTCATCTCTCTGAACTCAGACATTTTTTGTGGAAATGTGCATATGCTGCCCTGTCTACTGTGGATCCAAATATCTCAAACAGCATTTATAAAAAGGCAATATACATTTGGGTTATGCTAGCAGATTTACATTCAGTGATCTACAGATCCTGCGGTGGATTTAGGCCAAAATGAGCCCATGGTATACCAACACTTTAGAGCATCTAGAAATGTTTGTTTCTCTTCAGAAAACTTCCTCCAGCATGTTCCCTCAGACCCTCCCATCCTGTATCTTCAGGCTCCCTCCTAGCAGCTGACATAACCATTCAACACTCCCGCAGCATCCAGTGTGCACAGCGGCACAAGCTGCACTGCTGTGCCTTGCTTGTCGCCTGAGTCAAGGGTGTGGGGTTTGGTCTCAATGATCTAGCTTCCTCTACCACTGACAATCTTAGATAATACCCAAAATGTAGAGCTAACCTAAAATCACGTTCAAGATGAACTACAGATCACTGGAAGTTCTTTTCTGGGAGGGAGGAAAAAAAAAAAGTGGAAGATTTTCCTGTGCTATATAAGCATCTGCCTCAGGAAAGTATGGTCCATCACACCATATTGCTCTTTGCCAAAGCTCTTGTCAAACATACAGGAAAAAAAAAATTAAGCATTGTTATATTCAGGACAATGACACACACTTTTTCCACTTTAATGCATTACTGGGGACTGGGATTTTGCCCATGCACCAAACAATTCTAGAGTCTGTTACATACTTTGAAGAGAAAGCTCCACTTTATCATGAAGAAACACTGCCTACAGAGATAGTAGCCTTAGGTAGTCACTATGACTTTGCCAGTCCAACCCCTCAGAGACAAAGTTATTAGAAATTATTATCTGTCTCAGACAGGTAAGTCTGCTGAAGTGGGGGCAGAGACAGGGGAAAGAGGAGGAAAAGGTGATGAAGAGGAACACTGTTGTAAATCATGTGCCTAATGTAGACAAAATTAATAAATAAAAAAAATATTTCTAGTGTAGACAGGCAGAACTTTGGGAAAAAAAAATTATTTGTTCCTCATTAAATAAAATGATCGATTCTTAGGACTAAAACTGTACAACCTCTAGATCCACTTTCTGTGAATTTCAAAACAACCCAAATATTCTTTCCAAATAGCAGCAAATTTATTAAACAGGCTCCCTGTTTCAAACTGTATTCTTTCCATACCCCATGAACTGACCAAGTCATCCTGAGCCTAGTGAAAAGTTTTTTAAGGGAAGATGGAAAGAACACCTGACAATGGGAAGTCCATTTAAGCAACATAGACTGCACCTGTATTCGTTGTTTGGTCCTGTCCCTGTGACAAAGTACAGTTTGCACACAGGTGGAAATCTGAACTTCTATTATCTATCTCTCTATTATTTATAAACTACTAAAAAATGTCAAGAATATTGAGAATGGCAGGTTAAAATTAAGTCACAGGAATGGGAAGAAATGCCTGATTGTGTTCCAAACTGATTTAATATGATCATGAAACTATGCCTGTATAAATGTATAAATATTACTGTAATGATCAAGTAGAAGCAAGTTTTGAGATCAATTAACTTCTGTAAATCTTCTAATGACAAATATGCTATATGAGAAGTTAGAGGAGCGCTTCTGCTATACTGCTGTGGACATGCTATATTGTTACAATGTACAAGCAAGTCAATTCTACCAATAAAAATTATCCCTTATTCCCATGCATACATTAGAGCCACGATGTCCATTTATATATAAGAATACACTGAGATTAAATTTCCCCATCTTATGGATATGTCCCAAGCCAGAACTTTTAAACTGGGCCACAGTGAATTAAAAGGAAAAAAGAGACACTCAAAACAAGGCCCTGCATGCCATGAAGTTTGGCACGATCTTAAACCATAACAAGACCATGAATGAGCGTATGGCATTCACAAGTACCAACACGCTAACACTTAGCCTGATATATTTTACAGATGGCAGTATTTTGCCACAGCAGGGATAAGATCTTGGCAGGGAAGCACAGAAAACAATAAACACTGAAGTTTATAGAACTAATTTTTCAGAAACTGGCCTCCATATTTGTGACATCTGAAGCTAGTCTGGAAATAAAGCCTTTAATTTCCTCTGTAGCTGTTGCCAAGAATGCAATGAAACCTTGAAAGAAGGAGGAGATGCGTGAGGCAGGCTGTAGAAAGTAAGGATTCACAGCAGCAGCAGCAGGAGGTTGCTGAGGTGTCCTCCCATGGCACTGGAGAAAACACTGAAGATGGGTTTCCTTTTGCACGGTCAAAAGCTTAGGCTACCAAAAGTTAAGATTAACTACCAAAAAAACCCCGTTACCAAATATATTTGTAGAGGCTGATGCTCTAGGGTACTCAACCTTGCAACATCCACAAAGGACTTCTAGAAGTAGAACTTAGTTCTTTGTGAGTTAGTATTTGCTTTCCCAGACTATACCTACCTACAACACCATCTTAACATAGCCAAGGAAAAGATTGGCTGACTTAAAACTAGCAAAATAAAGAGATGGATCTCAGTCAGCAGAAACCTCACCTTGCATCCAGTATGGCTCAAATGTTGCTCAGGGCTGCAACAAAGAATCATCTCAGCCCCTGCCCTGAGGGGAAAGTGGGACTGCAGAGGCAGGGCTGGGGCCGCAGGGCAGTGTGGTGCCCTCCCTCTAAAGCCCCTTCCCACAGCCTTCAGCAAGACGAGCTGGGCCAAGCTCGGTATTGTGACCAGGGCTGGCAATGGCCAGCCATTCCTAGCCACCACCGCAGGCCCTGGGCCAGGCTGGGAGGGCAGTGTCCAAGATGGGTTGGGAAGGTGTCAGGGTGGTGGATGGCTCAGCAGGGCCCAGGGCTGGGCAAGGGTGTGGTGTGTCAGGGCTAGGGCTGAAATGCAGCTTTGAAGGGGAGGGTGAACACTGCTGAGGTTTCTCACACCTCAACACCAGGCACGCGTGCCCCAAGCCACTGCAGACAAAGACCTGTTGGAGGTGGGGCAGGGATGTGCTCATATACTTTGCACACACAGATACGCATGCACCACAAACTACTGCTCTTTTGAGCAAACACGGTGCTGGCTTCATTGCCTCCATGCCCTGGCCAGCCCCCCCCTGAGTTCATGCAGAACAGCACTGGTTTGCTCTCCTCTTCCAGCAAGAAGATTTACTCATAACAAATTCCCACCCCTCCAGGAAAAGAGGAGCCAGAAGGGATGGTGAGTCACCACTGCCTCCCTGCAGCGCCCCTCCGGCCGCACCACTGTGCCTTATCCTCTACACAGGAGAACAGACAAAATCCCACATGATGCCTGAGAGATTTCCACTTCACAATCTCTTACTAAAAGCAACTAGAAGAAAAAAAAGGGCAACTGTGCACAGACTGCTTTATGGTTTGATGTGCAAGACTCCTCGCAAACATATGAACCAGGCCTCCAGCCTTCTGTGGTCTTCATAGCAGCAGTCCTCGAACTACTGACTGAAAGCTGCTGGCAGCCTGTAAGATATTACAAGATAATCTCCAAAAATATTATAGGATTTAAAAACCGAAAAAGAGACAACAGACACACTTCCCAGCATAAGTGAGTGAGGAAAACAAACCTCACAAAAGAGCATCAAAAGTTTTCCTTCATTTTTATCTATTGGTCAATGAAAACCACTGCACTATCACTGCAGAGGAAGGTCTTTGGTTTTTTTTGTGCTCTCCAAAAGGCTCAGTAGTCCTTTGATTAAATAGGATTGGGAATCACTACTATAAGGCACCCATCAGTGTAGCAGCTGAGCTCCTGAGTAAATTAGATCTGCACTGTACAGCATCGACTCAATTGAAAGGAGCTATTTGCTCTTCAACCCATTCTTTATGCTTTTAAAAAAACCTAATGTTGAGAGACCAAAAGAATGTTTTATAACAATCATCCCGTTGCTGGTAGTGGAAATACTTTATCAAGAAGTGCTCTGGAAGATGTGTTGGGAGTTAGTCTTTCATATGAGAGACTCATTTACTGAGGATACTGCTTTAGAAAGCCAGCCTGTCATTTCACAGCATTTTTCATTTCCTTGAACATTCTACGTTTAAATAAAGGCAGTTAAATGATCTCCTCAGCTCCTAGAGTTTGATTATCTGTACTTTATATCTTTACCTTTTCATTCAGTTTCCCAGCTCCTGAAATAATAAGCATTGCTGCTACCACAAGCAAGCTAATCACTCTGCTATCACACACAGCAATCAAGTCCCACTTTCCTTGTGATATTTTCCAGGTTAAGGGAGAAAGCTAAAGCTTATACTAAAGTCATAAAACAATAGGCTTTTGTATCCTGAAATTTTCCTCCTTGAGAGCTCTTCCCAGTCACCAATAGACGTACCTTCAGCTTCCAGCCTGCAAATCCTTTCAGGGAAGCCCAGCACATGAGGCACAGTAACCATGAGGAGGGTGGCACACCTCACCTAGGAGGCTGTGCAGGTAACTAAGTGAAAAGTAGCTGCTGCTTTTTTGCAACACAATGTCAAAGGCTACCTTAAAAAACTGACCAAAGCTCTGAGATGGATAAAATTCCAATACTTTCTCCAGTGGATTGCTCAATACTTTCTTCCTTAATCTGCACTAGATGAGAGCTTTTTAAAAAATGAGCAAGCATGACTCATTTTTATGACCAATGCACCACTCACAAAATGCTTTCCAACCAGATTGCAGTTCAAATAAGACATGTGTATTGTTGCAAAACAAAATATGCTGGCTGAACAGAATGTATTCATCTATATTAGTTTTTCCTTTCTAAATCCAGCACACTGAGAGCTAAATTAATCTGCTGAGTGCTAAATTCATCTAGTGAGAGCTACTGTAGATTCAGGGAAATGTTTTGAGTGCTGTAGCAAACAAGTCTCACTCACTCAGGAGCCCTCTGTGGGCTGTTGGTGTTTTAACCATTTTGTCTGCTTTCAAGCAAGCAAGCAGCTGATAGATGAGGAAAATGCTCATTGATTTGCAGTGGCAGCACTACAGCCAATCAGCCCTAGAACGAGGCATAATCATGAATCTCTCCAACTATGCATATTTATATGCAGCTGTCGTACCTCCAAGTCTCCAGTGAATACAAAGTGCCTGTGTGGCCACCAAGACGCACAATGCTATCCTGCAGCCTGCCCTCACTTAAATATGGTAGGGGAAGATGGAATATAAACGTATGTCATTTTCCCTACCTAGGCTACCCCAGTAAAGTACACATCTAACAAGAGTATACTGTACTCTCATAAATGCTTTATCCAGGGGCATTTTTAAAAGGCTAAATCATTTAAAGTAAACAAACATCTCAAAAGAACGTATTTTCTGTAGGGTGGGCTGAGCTACAACAATATAGTAATGTGGACAAGCTGTCTTGCCAACAGTGTAAAAAGCCCCCTGGTACTGAGGAAAGGGTGAGAGAAAGAACCTTCCCTTGTGCTAGCTACAGCAGTGATACCCATGGCACAACATGGATCTCATGAATGTAACTCCTCAACTCAGAAATGGTGGGCGGGGGCAAGGCAGAGTGGCACAGGGCTTTCCTGTTAGCTTAGCAGACTTTAAGAGCTGAAAACATGCCGAAAAAGAGGCAGGCCTGTGGAGCAGACAGAGCGGTGTGCTGGTAGAAACATGGACAGAAAAATGGCTCCGTGAAAAAGAAAACCCAGAGCTGTGTCACTCAGCAAAAGGCTCCTGAAGGAAATGCACTAAGGGTTCAGAGGGGACTGGCTGGGCTATTGAATGGCCAAGCCTCTACGTGTGTGCCGAGCTAGAATGCCGTTCTACGCTGTTCCTCACGGCATCTGGGCATGAATTCAGACAAAGGTTCTGCAGACTCACATCAGAGGAAAGCCAATGCTGGAACCCAAATCGTGAGACATTCAAAAGGAGGTGAAATAAAGCCTACAGACCCCATGTAGAGGTAAAGTTGGCTACCTCTGGTCTGGCTCCCCACTGCTGGACTTACCAGCACATACCCTTGGGGAAAGTGCCTCCTAGGAGCCACCTTGGGTTACCAAGTCACACAGAAAATGTATCCTCCCAAGTTAAGTCAGACCTTGCTGCTCAAAGCCATGCTTGAAAACAAAGGTGTACACAAAAGGTTGATATATGACAGAATCATAGAATTGTAGGGGTTGGAAGGGACCTCAAGAGATCATCGGGTCCAACCCTCAAAATCATTACAACCCAAACCCATAAATAAAAATACTATTTTTATATATTCCTAAAACATCTTCATCGAGTTGCTGGAAATATTTGCATTTGCTACTCCTTTGCAAGCAAGCAATACTAAGACATAAAGGGGACGGGAGTGGGGGTGGGGAGAAGAGGATAGTGTTTTCACATCTGGTATTTACAATTGAAAAAGACTACAATCAGGTTTTATTTATTGTGGCAATCACATATAAACTTAACTCCTACTATGAAATTATTCTCATGTTTTCAGTTTCAAAGAACAATAGAAAAAGACTTCCACTAAATGCCAGAAAGAAATCTCCTACATAGTATATATGTATGCTGAATAAAACTGCTAATCTGAGAAAGATTGTTACAGAAATCTATATCATTATAAGATCAAACTCCAAGAGGTATTGTATCAAAATGATGAAAATCTTGTATGGATCAGGAAATGAAGCAAATGGACCTATTTTATCTTCAAGTTTATTACTGAAAATGGGTTTTATGATTTGCTGTGCATAGTTAAAGTGCTACCCAGACAAATTACAGCTGCTCTTTTAACCTGAACATAAGATGGCACAGTTCCAGCCAATCTGAAGTACGGTTTCTAGGCAGGATGTCAAATCTCGGCCCCCTGGGTTCCAGAATGATGGATTGAACCTTGAAAGTTGCAGCAGAGCAGCATATGTGATTTCTGTACTGTATTTTGATCACTCATGAATATATTAAAGCATGTCCGTGCATGTTATTCAAAGTTTCAGTTTATTGTTTTAAACTACCATTCAGGGGGGAAAAAAAAAGAAATAAAAAGACTTTTTTTTCCAAAGGTAAACAAATACTAAAAATGAAATACTAATTTAAAAGTAAAATAATTGCTTATAAATTTATTTTTCTTTGTTTACTGAAGAGGACATCAGGCAATGATGCAGCCAAAAGGGCACAGCTTTAGAAGCCACATCTCCTCACAAAACTATGGCAATATACAGCCTACAAAGAAACAAACTAACACAAAAAAAACCCAAAAAAAAAGAAGAAAAAAGTTTTACGCTTTGCATTACCAACTACTGCAAGTGTAATCTTTTTAAAAACAGGTTTTGGCATGCAAACATACTGTCCAAATGTTAGACATCAGCCACACTTCTCCACCTGCTCCTTCTGATGTTCCAAATGTTGCAATACCACCACTTCCTTAATTTATTGTCCTCTTTCTGTCTCCCTTTTACCCTCAAGAACTGTTTCCCTATAAAACCATAATTAAACCAAGGAACAGTATCCCCCAAAATGCCCCTTAGAAAGGCGTGGGGAAGGTGGAGGATACCGATACCAGACATGGAGACCATTGTGCAGCTACCCCCTGACCGTGCACCTGGGGAGAGGCTCCCTGGGCTGGCATGGTCTCCTGCTGCGTGCAGCGTGGCACCTGGCACGGTGAGGGGCTCTGGGCTCAGCCTCTGAGTCCCGGCACAGTACGAGGCATACACATGCTAGCAACATCCCTGTACTGCAGGCTCGAGCCCACCGAAGCCTTCAGGTGACTGAGACGTGTGTAAATAGGCACTGTAGAGTTTTCAGAATTGGGGGCAGAGCAAAGCTCTTGAAAGACTGGGGCAGCTTGAAGGGGAGCACAGGCTTTTAAAAGACATACACACACACACACACACACACACACACACAAAGTATGGAAAGTCAACTTACAGCGCTCTTATGAATCATTTGTGCAACTCAGCATTTTAAAAGCTCCCAATTTACATATTTTTCAGCTAGTTAATGTCTGCCTCCAGGACATATTTTTAAATCCAGTATTAACGTGGTGAGTTTTCTGCTTTTTCAACTTCTACGGTTTTACCCTTCAGAATCCTGTTTTATGATGACAATAAAAATATTCTTTGGTTTTTAATTTAGTAACAGAGTTATCAACTTCTAGCTTAAAAGAGGTTTTAAATACTACCCTAAATACATATTAGATATATATTTTACATCACAGAAGTGCAAATACCACAATTTCAGTATCTGTTTCAGTTGTGTTTCCGTAAGATTGTTAGTTTAAGATAACCTACAGTTTTAATGTTCTTACGATGGCCAGGACTATATTCCAGACTCACTCAGAAGACTGAGGCAGGAAGGCACCTCTGGAGATTGCCGGGCCAACTGTGCTCGGAGCAGGCTGCTCAAGGCCATGTCCAGCTGGGTTTTAAACAAACACCTCCAGGGATGGAGACTCCACCGCCTCTCTGGGCATCCTGTTTCAGCGCTGACCACTCCCCACAGTAAAAAACTGTGGGTTTGAAAATTTTTTAAAGTGGAATCACCTCTCATCATCTCACTGAATTACCACCGAGAAGAGTCTGGCTCCATCTTCTGCACTGCATCGTACCAGGTTTGTATGCACATCATACGCACAATGTGTCCTACTTAAACATAAGAAATCGAAATGGCTAAAGTTCATTAGCTGACAAATGTGCCTTCCCAAATTTTTAGCATTTAGTTGAGGGCATGACACCAAGAACAACCAAATAAGGGAATTAATCAAGGCATACTAACTTAAAGAAAAGATGGCAGAATGCCTTAGTATCTTTGTGTCCCTATATTTGCCCATAAGCACATAGAGAGAAAAAAGAAATGACGGGGTGAGGTTCAGTGTAGATCCTCGGGGTTTAAAAATACTAGATCTAATTTTTTTTAACATTTCCAAGGAAATTAAGCACTGAGATTAAAAAAAAACCCTAAGGCATTTTGGGTGTAAAAAGCCACCCCTTTAGATTTTTGTTTGTTCTTTTAAACAATTCTGTGGACTACCAAATAGGTTTTAAAATTTTACTGCATCAAGAGTAAATAACCATTTTAAGCTTCTAACTATATCTTCGCCGCTACTGAACTTTTCATAAGAAAGGCTATGAAGAAACACCTCTTAAACTGAAAGCATAATTTCTCTTAACTTGAAGTTTCAGGCAGTTTCAAAACTAATTCAATACATATCTTTAATAAAAATGTGGAAAATGAAGAATGCAACTGTCAGACATTATTTGAAATTTGCAGGCTTTTGCAAATTTGTATTTTTGAAATTTGATTGAATCTATATGCAAAAGAATGGTTACCAGACAAGCTGCTTCACTAAGCAGTGCACTGTTTTATAATGCCATAAATCTACGTACGTTGCCATGATATGCAGCCTATAAATAAATCTACCAACAGTCTTAGGTAAAGCTATTAATTTAGCTATAACATTTGACATGAGGAACATGATAGATAATTGATTATAGTCTACATCAAAAATAATTTTGAATGAAATCTGTCTAATGTAAGCTGCTGCTGCTGGCCATTAAACTCCTTCACTCGATGAATCACCAAGAACAAATGACCTCACAGTAATATGAATTTGTCTTTTATTTGTAACTGGATCATTTGGTATTTTAACTGGCCAGATTTCCAGGCTTAGGACCTACACTTTATCATCCTTATGTTTAATTTGGTACCAAATCCTGAACATTTGTTTCTTCGTTGTCTCATTCTTTGATGTCTCACAAAACTGGGAGACTGGAGCCTTATTTACTAAAAGTTAAAGTAGAGGGCACAGCAGCAGAAGCAACCGTTCCAAACTGCCTTCCCAGAACTTCTGGAAAACAAAAGCAAACCTCGCAAAGACTATGTACCTTTCCACCTGTTCAGCCATCCGATAGTCCACTGCATAAGGGACAAGCTGCCACGGTTGGACCCCTCTTATGATACACAGGGACTACGAACATTTCAGCCTAAACACGGGCAACCGAGCAGGTGTCAGTAGAAGGGTTCAGGCCTCTGCCAAGGCGAACCAAGCAGGCAGCTTTCCTCTGTTTGCCACAGGCTCTGACTCAGGCTTTTGCTTTTTGCTCTTGCTCAACAGGGCCGAAGTTTGGCCAAGGTTTATTACTGGCATTACTGCAGTGACAAAATCTGATATCCTATTACCAAACTCTCAAGATACCATCTGCCTTCCTGTTCAGGATGTCTCATTAACATAACATTTTCCTAATCATTAAATATATATTTGTAGTCATAAAAGAAGAAATGAAAGTAAAAATGAAATAAAGGTCAACTGCTAACACTTAGCATATATTCTCTAAGTACAACAAATGAATTTTCCTATGTAAAGGCACCAATCTATTACCAAAATGCTTCTTCCTTTGGATGGAAACTAAGTTCTCTTTTGTCTTTTTTTCCCCTTTTTATTTTATTCTTCATTACTGTTCATTATCATTAAATTTCCTGTAATTAGGACTGCTGAATTAAAACCACATGGTTGCTTTTGAAGCCAATATTTCTGAACGTACAGAAATCCCCACAACCACGTTTAGCCATGAAAGAGCAGATCAGTTTTCATTTCTGCCACAGGATTTCTTCCTTGTGAGGGTGGTGAGGCACTGGAACAGGTTGGCCACAGTGGCTGCACGCTCCCTGGCAGTGTTCAAGATCAGGCTGGGGCTTTGGGCAACCTGGTCTAATGAAAGGTGTCCCTGCCCATGGCAGGAGGGTTGGAACTAGGTGTACTTGAAGGTCCCCTCCAACCCAAACCAGCCTGTGTTTTACTAAAACTTAGAACATGCAGCTACAAGTACTATCTACTACCCTGTCAGGCCGTTATTGTGAGTATAAGCGCAGCACAACTTGAAAGTCATCTTACAAAGCATGATGCTGTAATGTAAAAAATCTGATTCCTAAAATGCATGCTGATTTTACTTCCAATGCACAGTCCATATAATAAGCTCAGGCTATCCATTGTTTTAAATAAACTTAAACTCACTGATTTTTATGAGACAAAATCAAGGAAGCACTGCTGAAGCAATATATGTCTAGAGCTCACTCGCTCAATAATCTTCAGAGAATATAATTTACCTGCCACTTCTACAGTTTTACATGTTTTGCTTTATCGTTTTGCAACTGTAGTTTATAACACAGTATTTACCTCAACCTGCACCTGTCAGAGTTTTGCTTGGCTTCACCTTCCACCTGCAGACCTAATGAAAAAGTGCTTCTTTAAGTAAATTTTCATATCACAGTGATGTAATACCATATAAGTCTTTTCAAGTAATATGACAGCTTGCTTCAAAGAAACAGAGATCCTTTGTGCCTAGAGAGAGATGCTGTCTAAAGATACTGTGAATACTTGTGCTCACAGCTTCTGACGAGGCCACCTTGCTGTGAAATGCCGTTCTTCAGCTACACAAGGGCATTTCAGTCCGTATCTGTTTCTCACCTCCAGTCCTACTCTCTGATATGCAATAGATTTCTTCATATATTAGCTGACTTTCATTTAGAATAATGCATTATAGTAGGCTTTGCAGGATATGGTTTGTGTATCCATCACGAGCAGAAAAAAAAGCAGGAATGAACTTTAAGTACTGTGTGAGGAGCAAAGGACAATCCTCTGAGTACAATCTCCTTTTCAACTAGCTTATTTTAAATGCTTAGATTATTCTTTTAAACAAACTCCCACAAAAAAGGCATCTTTTGCATCCAGCCTGTGATGAGCACTGCACAGTGTAAAGGCACCAGACAACTTCTGTATTTAGCTTCTTCCTTCAGATAGGATATTGACATTTTCTTAATTTTATAATAAAAGCTATAATGAGATGGCTATAATGAGATGGTCTCTAGGAATAAAACTGACTAAAATGCATCTCCAGATACACAAGTGAGACTTTTGCAATGTACAAACTTTCAGCAAATATCATAGGGCAGCATGGTCTCTGTGGCACAGAACTTGTTCTTCCCAACTTAAAATACAGGAGAAGGATCACTGTGTGGAGTCACGTAGCATTATCCATAATGCAAGAAGTGATGCAGACTACAAAGCGTAAGAAGACTGGGCACTACTTCCAACCCTGCAGAAGAGAGTGAGGTGGGAATTTTGCTTCAACTTTGCTTCAGACCAATTATGAGAATTCTCTTCTAATTTTCCTCAAGCTTAATAACCCACACTACAAGAGCTCAAAACAAAGAGCCATAGTTTTCCTGTTGCTTGACTTCTGGTACCTAACTTACCACAGTTAAGAAGTTTCCATGAACATCAATGGAGAGAGAGAAGGGCTTTTCCAGAGGAAAATTCCAATTGCCTTTTTTTCTGAATTGGCTTTTTGCATTAGAAGACAGAAATGGCTCCCAAAGTCTCCAAGAATGGATGCCTGAGAAGCATATCACAAATCAAAGGATTCCAATGAATGATTATTGATTTATACTTCCGTCTGCCTGCACTGAAGGCACAGTAAATGGGTTCTATCTCTATCCTAGAAACTATATGACATTCTTCAGAAGCTATGACTGAACTGTAAGAGTAAGAAATTAACACGATCTGTTAGAAAATACTGTGCTACATGGGTAAAGGTAGACCTAGCCGAGCTGAAGTGCTGCACTGTAAGGAAACACACAAGGATATATTGAATCACCTGCATAAACTTGTAATAATTTAATTGAACAGAAGAACCTTATAACATGATGACATGTCTTATTTAAAAAAAAACAACATCAAACAACCCACCACTATGCCTCATAAATGCTATTAGCAAAAGCTTTACAAAACAAAGATCAAAGTCTAGTAAACAAACAGACAAGTGTCCAACTGAATGCGTGATGCAAAGTTTACCCATGTTTCCAACAAAAGGTGGGAGCAACACTGGCAATGAGTGACAAGAAGGTGTTGAGCAGAACTGACCAAGATGAAAGCAGAAGTGACTCTGGGACAAAACCAAGATGGCCCAAAGTGGTATTACAGTGACTACTGGAGAGTTTCAAAATCCAGAAAAGCAACTTTCCAACTGGAGTTCAAAATGAAGAGGCAGTCAATGAAAGTAGCCCACATGTGATACCTGTACAGATTCCTATTGCAACAGGCTTATATTACATTGAGCAGCCTGTCTTTCTGAAGGAAGAGGTCTAAGGAAAAACGCAGAAGAAACTGCAGTAGCTAAACTAGTATGTGACAGAGAAAACCAGAAAAAAAGGTCTCATTGTAAAAAAACCATGGGAAATTCACATAGAAAGCTTTTATTTCAAAACCAAATTCTTAATTTCAGGCTGAAATCCATTTGAATTTCAGTTAGGATTTTTGTTTGCATGCTGTTAATAAGGCGGTGAAAATCACTTTGTCATCACTTTGCTGTTCTCAAAGGTAAAGACTCAAGTGTTTCACCATGAATGGACCCAAATAAATGAAAAAAACATCTGTAAAACAAGACCACTGTGCCTTTCTAACTTCTTCTTCAAGTAACATGTTGGAAATAAATCCTTTGAACTTGAGTCTGGTACATTTTCCACCAGGGTATGGTGCATGTGAACTTGTCCATTTTGCTAACTTTTGTGCTATCGTATTAAACTGCTGAGAAGAGATCAGTTGTTACAGAGAAAGAAACTCAGTGCCTGTTTTTGTGCTTTAACCGCAAGGCTTTGAGTATCTATAGCTATCAAGAAGAAAAACAGAAAGGAGTGTAAATGACTGGAAAATAAAAATAAAACTACTGGACTAATACTGTGATGCTAGGATAAGGGGTTCTGATGCCTCCTCTTTGCAAAGGCCATTTTCCCCTTCTGTTTTGCAAATCTTTTTTCAAGTATTTTGTATATTTCCCACCAAAAGCTGAGTTTTTCTGTTTTCAGTTGTGCCTCAGTACCTACAAAAGCGACTTCAGCCTGGCTAGAAGATGTTCTGTGCGATGATACGTGATTCACTCCAGAACATTTAAAAAATTGTTTACATGCAAGCAATACTGATGTTTAACTTGATAATTAGGGGGAAAAGCACTTTTGGGATTCTTAGCACCAAAAATTTAGTTTGCTATTTTTTTCCAGAAATGCCACCTCATATGTGGAGTAAAGCAGCAGTCTCACTTCTAATTTCACTCGTCAGTTATTCTGATCTGATAGCTATACATTGACAGTCTTCCATGCAACCATAAAACTGCAAGTTCACTTTGGGGACTGCATCAGAGATTCCTCACTGCATACCGGCTCATTACTCATGAGAACATTCTACCAAATTATTTCAGCTTAAAACAGGTTTGACGCCATACAGTTCTTAGCTGGAACGCTGCACGTGTTTGTAATGGGCAAAATGTCAGATACCACAGAGATTTGATTTGGGTATGCTCTGAAAACTTTGAAATCTTACCCAGGATAATCCACCTCATTGTGGTATCCCTTCCTCCTCCCTTTTTCATAACTTCAGGACACAACAGACCCTATTTGTTTCCTCTTGTCCTCCTCGATTTCCACAGTCTCATCACAAGTCTGACATCTATTGTAGAGATACTCTGGTGAAGTTTCCTTCAATTCCCACTGCAAGCTCACATTTCTAAAATCTGATTCCTTTGATACTGATCTTCTATGGGATTTTTCACAATGATGATTCCTCTCATCAGTTTCTTAATTTTTAAAAGGAATATAAAAATAACTGTTTACCACAAAAAAAACCCCAACCCAGTTGTGTTGTGCTCAAAAGATGAATAATTGAGTGAAATACAAGCCCAGCATGGAAGGGTGGCAGAAAGGCCAGATACTACTTAATTCCAACATTGGCCCTATCATTATTTTGACCTCTTTTATCATCTCTGAGGTGTTCAAATAGATTTCTTCAGCACCTCAGCAGACCAACCACACCGGGAAAAGACAACATCAAATGCACTGTCTAAAACCTGGGGGAAGGTGGGGAGGGGGGGAAATTAAATAAATGTGTTGAATTCAGCAGTAAAAAGCTGAAGGTACTCCTGGAAAAATTTGAGGGGACTGTGGCTGGTAAACAGTTCATGGAAGGAAACAGGCAACTGTGCTCTCCTCTATAACTTAAAGGTGGATGGAATAACTGCTGCAGAAAGAGAAGTTTGTCCATTTCTAATACAGGCAAGGGTTTGTGTGTGTTTGTTTTCTTCTTTTTGTTTTTTTTTACCCAAACCCAAAGAAACAGGAACTTGTCTAGCTGAGAAAAGATAAAAAGAATGAATTTTAAAAATCCACTCAGGTGGATGACACTGCTTATTTTTAAGCAGTCACTGAAGAGAAAAATCCCTTTTCCAAGATTCTCATTGACATATATACTGTGATGCTACTATATATTTACAGCCAGATGAATTTTACCAAACTTACCTTCAACTATGAACCAGGAACCATGGTGATTGGATGGTCATCTTTTAATGTTATCTAGATGCATTTTTAACTGTAAAGAGATTCATGTCTTTGAAAACTATTTAGTAAGCATGATTTTAGTGCATGCCTTCTACTCAATATCTTCACAGTTCCGAGTATTTTTGGATGTATCATGGAAACCTGCTTCTACCTAAATTAGGTCTCTAGAATCCCTTGCTTGCCCACATCCTTGCAATATTTTCAGACCACATGGTTTTTACTCCATCATATATTATACTTTTGTTTTACCTAGCACTTTCTTTCCTGTGCTCCACCCAGTTGGATTTTCTGTTCCTTTTTTACTCATATACAGAACATCACAAACTGGAATTTTCTTCATTTTTTTCAACGACAACAAACTTCCATAACAAGCCTTCTGCTCCCTTACTCCATCTATTTTTGTTGATGTTTTCTATTTGCTCAAACACTTGCTTTGGATGTCCTGGTGTATTTTGTCTACACTCTGTGTTCACTGTCCACTTTGAGAGCTTCCTGGCAGACAGGGGCTGTAAGTTTGTCTTGTAGAGTGCTGAGGCAAATGGTCAGTGTTTCATGAATTAAGATACCCACTTTCTCAGGAGAAAACACATATGAGCTTTTCACCATGTTATGTGACACATTGTGCCCTATAAACTCCCCAGCTTCACATCAAAGGAATCTGAACATTACTTTGAACACTTTTGACAAGAAATGACCTATCTAACTATACAAATTTCATGGCATTTGATGTCATGTCCAATGTCCATAATCTTTTAAAGGTAGATACAGTAGTCTACTGCAGCTCTAGCTAGCATAACAAGATTTTGCAGTTTACCATTTGTTACCGAGAGGTTGGCATTTGCATGTTCTCCAAGCTATTCACTGTATGTTACAGAATCTATTGGCAAAACAGGGACTCAATGTACTCATCTTTTGTACGTGCAAAAGGATTTGTTTAGCATTAGACACACATTCTCAGCATTGTACACATCTGTTTCTGTTAGTGGTAAGAAAAGGCTAAAGTAAAATCCAAACAAAATTACCACAATGCTCAAACCCCAACTTATCTTCAACTATTCTGTAAGTACGAGATCTCCCCACAGGCACTTTCTTAGCCATTTAGGAACCTAACATCCTGAAAATTAAATAACCTATGTTTTTTTTAGGGTTTTGCATTTCAGGTTTGTGGGATTTTTCTTCTTCTCCGCCCTCCCTCCCCACAAAAATCTATCCACAGTGTACTAGTAAGTACTCCCCTTTATTTAAGCCTTACTGAAGTGGAGCTTTCCCACTGAATTTTTAGTGGTCTATTTCAGATGTCTCTGGGGACGATGGACCCGGGGATGGAGAGAAAACAGAGCACGGGGAATTTGCTCCTCAGTGCAGAGAATTTGCTTCTGGACCAAGAGCTCCAGGAGGGTTGCTCCTCCTTATTTCAGAAAACAATGCAGGTATTCAGGCACTGCACCAGGAAATATAACTGCAAAAAGCATGACGAAGGCTGAAGAGACTTCTTTTCCAAATGTCACCCATTAAAGTAGCTCTTGTCTTACAAATCAGTTTGCCAGACTTTAAAAAGGATCCTAATGAAAGAATTTAATTTTTTTGACCCACTAATAATGAGAAACTCTGCGTGCAAATTGTCCCTGAAATGGTAAAATAATCTGTGTGGATGGGGGTGAGGTAGGAGAATGAGGGAAATACTGGATGAAACAGGAAGATAGCCTGAAGAAAACACAAGGGATCATCTAGTACCCCACACTGCTGCAAGGAAGCACCAGTTATTCTTGCCGTTCCTAACACGTTTGACTAATGATTCCACTTCATGCCAACTTTTCCTGTAAATCAGATCTTCAGGACTTCTGATCACTGTCATTGTACTCTGCCACTTGCTTGCAGTACGGTGCCCGAAGCAGGATAGTGCTTCCAGACTACCAGCCTGCTCACTACTAAGCGGAGTGTCTGCCAACAGGAATTCCACTCACTGTGCAGATGCACATTTAAGCTGAACTCCTGACAGAGAGAGGAACTCATGCCCTGCTCCTAAATGGCTAAACGTTATTTCTAAGAGATATACAATATCCCTTTAATCACCTAAACTTGGAAGCCAGCTCTAACAAGAGGCTGGATACCTCAAAATGAAAAGCTCCCTTAGCTGCATCACAGAAAGATTCAAAGAATAAATACTTAGAACATATTTGCTTCTCAGTGTCTCTAGTAGTTGAATCAGCACTGATCAGAAATAATCTTAATTCTGAATGACTTTTTTTAGCAAAGAATTTGGAAATGTTCTGAGAAAACAGGTGAGGAGGGAATATTCATCTTCGGTGCTACTGCCACAGCTGACAGTCCTGCACAGGAATAGAAGGCACAGTGCCCACATTTCTGGCTGAGAGCAGATACTCTTTCATAAGAAATTTAAAAAGCAATGGTATCATCAGTTTGAATGATGAACCCTTTTAGGAACTGTGTCTTTAAGCCTTCCTTAAACAACGCTGAAACATTTCAACAGCATGCTATTAGCAATCAGCAAAGGTACCGAGGGATTTCAGCCCAGGCAAATGGGGGACTCATGCTGGGAGAAGGCAGGTTACTAGAGTCGCGCAACTGGATCTAGGACATGGGGCCTCCATGGAGACCACCTTTGGTTGCCCAAGGACTCTGTCTTGCTGCTGGTCGTGCTGCAGTAGGTAAGACTGCCCACAGATGTGTACCACACAGGTTTCCCAGGGACTAGGCAAAAACCTAAAGGAGACAGAAGTTCAGGGCAACAGCTCGCTGCATGGCTGTGCTCAGGCTCCTCCGCAGTGTGACAGCCTGCGTGCAGGTCTCACATATGGTATATTTATAATGGTGGAACACATACTGACCTCCAGTAAATCGCTCGGCACTCAACTTCGGGTGGTTTCAGTGGTTTTATTTACCTGAGAAAATAAGGCTTATCCACAACCAAAGCCTTTGAACTAGATTTTCCAGATATTTCTGCTATCATCTACTATATTCTCTCTAAGAAGGAAGAAGAAGAAAACTCAAGGCCTAAGCTGATAATTTGTTCATGGAACAAAGCCACATGCACAAAGACTTACGAAGTACAAAATAGAAGTTTGTTTCACGATGCAGTTAGAAGGAAACATTTTAGACAACTGTCCCTCAGAAAAAGCTGGCTAATGAAAAGCCAAGTTATTTGCAAGGAAATTGGTCAATACATTTGTCATTTAAAAAAGCAGAGGCTGTTCTGAAATTGCTGAAATATTCCTTTTAGATATTTTCAAAATGAAAAAGATCTGTTTCAAAGTTCAAAAATTATTTTTCTTCCCCCAAGGCTAATGTAGGTATGTAGAAAAACAAACCAAAATTCAATATTTAATAATTACTAAGTATTTAAGTTTACCTTTCCCCTGACCTTCATTTATAAAATAATAGATATTTTACCTTTTTTCAGAGAGAAGAAAGTTCTGAAATGTAAAAAATTCTTGACACACATGATAATTATTTCTGATCCATCTTCAAGTTCTGTAAAGTCATTTCATGGCAGTTACTGAAGAACATATTTTAGAAATATTTTGAATGAGTCTTTCCCCGCTGAATTTTTTCATCATTAGGGATACTTTTGTTTTTAAAATAGTTTTAATATTTAAGTGCCCTCTTTTTTCTGTCCCTTACTCTTCTGAAGGCATAACTCAACAATTTCTAACAGATTTCTTTTACAAACTTACTGTGAAGTTACAGACAGAAAGTCTGTAACTTAAGGTGAAGAATAGGTATCTGGAAGACATAAGAAATGCTGGCAATGATCCTGATTTACAAGAAAGAATTAAACTAAACAACTCAAGGCCCAAGACAAAAGAAAAAAAAAAGTTTTAAATAGAGATAAAATGTAATATAAAACAGGGGGTTTCAATTTTTTTTCTGGGTGAAATAGAGTGCATTGCACTTGTTGAACTCTGGAACACTACCAAAACCAAGGATAGAGATGTTCAGAAAAGGATATCCTTGAAAAATTGGCAATAAGCAGCAAAGGTATCATATATACGTAACATTTTCTCCGCTCAGAGTCATCAACTTGCTGACCTCTTATAAAATTGTACTTAAAGTCTGGTAGAGGTTTATACCACAGAAGAGCATTGCCTCACTGATCAGGTTTGTGGCAGTTGAGGGGAGACATGTCCTTGGTGGTTTGTTGAGGCAAGATTTCTGCCATCCAACAAGCTGCCATCATCATGCCCCTTGATACACAGCCCCAAAAGACATTTTGACATCTCCCCCAGTCAGTTCAGGATTTTACTTTTCAACTAAGAATACGATTAAGCAACAAGCACTCAAAATCCTGCAGTTATCAAGGATGTAAAATCCACTCCACCCCCAATATTTAAATGATCTATTTTTTCAGTGAGCTCCTTATTTTGTCTAACCCATCTGAACTTCAATGAAAACTGACCCTTTACATGAAAAGGTTACATAGAAAACTGCGAGCTAGGTGGTGGGTCTGGTCTCTGATGTGAATAGCCAGTTCAGGAGAGGGACCACTGACAAGCCCTGGTTGCAACAGATTGTGAGTTAAGTGCCCAGGTAGTGTTCATTTCACATGTTTTCACATCTGACTGTCTGCATTTTTGTGGACATAACTGAGTTTGATGTCAAATTGCATTTTGTCAGGAAAAAAACCACCAACAAAGAACCCAAAAAAAACTTGTAACAGTTGGGTGCTAAAATCCTACCTTCTGGGAAAACAGTGATTTAAATGTGATTTAATATTAAATGTATGTGCATGTGTTAGTAAATACATGAATGTAAAACAGTCACTGGCAGCACAAATTTGAAGCCTTTGTATCACAAGATAGAACATTTACAACACGCCCAATCACTACAACACTAAAAAGATGGTCTGCTGTATTTGCAGCCAATATTGCTGAAAGCAGCATTTTCACTATGCAAGTATTTATATCCTGCTTATTGATTATAATCTCTATCCTCAAGATGCCCCAGGCACAGGTCGGATGCCATGTGCTGATCTGGACCCTTGATCTTAGAGATGTGAAAATGTTCAAGCCACACTCTCATTTACCAGTCCCAGGACCTTCCCAATTTATTATATTATTATGAAAAAGAAGAACTCATAGGACAGTTTGCTATCTTTGCTATCGAGGTAGCATTTCAAGCCCCCCACTGAATCTGTCAGAGCCTTTGTAACAACTTGCAATGTTCCAGAGAAGTTAATCTGAAAATTTAAGTACGGAGGATGTATTGAATTTTATATTAAAAATTATTTTATCTGAGCAGCCGTTTTTCTGACTAACTCGATCTTCTGCAAAGTATTGCAATATTTACACACTTCAAAAGAGTGTTTCAACTCTGCTTAGTCAAGAAAGAGACATTTAAATGGAAAAAGCAGCTTCTATGCAGGAAAGTACAACTAAGAGGAAACATCCAGAAAAAATTTACTCAGGGTCAGCCTTTCCCTAAAATAAAATGTTAAGGATTAGGCTCTCACATGACAAAGAATGCTATGAGTCACATCTGAGGAAGTAAGTAAAGGAAATATATGCAAAGGTCAGGCTATATTACACATAGTATCTTTAAAAAATCTTCTCTTATTATTTAGCAGCCTGGTCGATACTCCAAGACCCTCTGGCCAGTAGAGTCCCAGCCTTCATTTTTTTCAAAATTAACAGGAAGACATAGGTATCAGCAATGGGTGCAGCACTATAAGAAGCGCCATTAAGAGGATGGCAGGCATGGCACTCCTCCCTTACACCCATTCCAAGCAGCAGCAGTAACTAAAACTTTTGGAGTTGCAAAAACTTTCTTCTGAAACGGGGGTTTGATTTTAATTAAAACATCTCCAGGGGAAACACGAGTTTTAAGGAAATCAAGTGGATATTAGGACAAGCAATTTGTCCTAAAAATATACATTTTGCTAAATCAAAAGACCTGCCATCTCTTCTCAACAATTTTTCAAGCCTAGTGCTTCTGAATTTTGTTTTAATTATTTTTTTTCCCAAGTAGTTCAGCTAAGGATGCTTTATGCAAGCCTATACATACAGATTTTCTTCTGGTTTCTGCCTGAGAGAAATTAAAGGTCAGTTTTCAGCACATTGTATTTTTCTTGTTTTCTGACTATTTACACATCTCGAAAATTAGGACAAAGAATCTAATGGTTTAGGGTAGCATTTATTTCACTGGACTGAAAACAAAGCAACAAACAAAAAAGCCCAAACTTGCTGCATATACCTGGTAGCTAATAAAATTGCTAGCAAGGAATCACCTCTCATGTTTTCTTGAAATAAACGTTAATTTTTGCCCAGAGAGATTTTGCATATTTGCCACAGCTCAGCTATGAACTACTCACAGAAAACATTAAGAACACAACGTGAACATAAAATGCTACTGTCTGTTGTCTCAGTTTTATGCAGGGGTGTTGATGCTTCCAACCTTTTTATTACCTGAAAACCCATCAACAGCTTTATAATGATGAATGCAACACAGTTCAGTTTGTATTTGCAAAATTCACTTTTAAAAATGGCAGATGTGTGCCAGCACATCTGGAAACCGCTTTTAATTATACTTTCCTCAAGTGGGAAAGCAGTAGCTTGTACCCATAGTGAAGCTTTTATATCTGACCACACAAACGCTAGCAACCACCTGTGCTTTACACTGATTTTCATTATAGAGTATATCACATTACTACCCTATTATTCCAGAACGACATTTGAAGCTGTTGTGTGACTAAGCTGCAGCAAGTGTGGTCTTGAAAAGGCCTCGACTCTACAAAAATGTAATAAACTTGGTCGTACTTAGGGTACTTACCACTGAGGATATAACAATATGCATGCTCCTAAAGTTGGCTTCTCTTGCTCTGAAAGTCATAAAAGATACATGTTAACAATCATGATCTCCAGTCTGGGAATTGGAATTTAGCGAACTAATGTATGCCCCCCAAACGAGATACCTTCTAAGAATTTGGAATTCCTTTCTGATACTTGTTTCTTTCCTCCTGTTAATACAGGAGTATTATAGCCAAATACTCTGCTTCTTCAGCCATGCTCTGAGGTTACAAAAAGCGATTTCAACTGTGATCTGTCAGCCCAACCGTCGTATTCTGTCGTAAATATGTCCACAGGGTGCAAACACTTCGAGTTACACGACTAGGTTGGTTTTCCTAAACTTAACCGTCCTCCCCTACTCCTCCTGCCCCACCCAAATGTAACAGCTTTTTACATCATTGCTCTTCATTTCTGGGGGGATCAGGGGGGGAAGAAAGAAAGAAAGAAAAAAACCAAGATGTTTCAGACGTCCGCGGAATCCCTTTCTCCTTTACAGTATTTTGGAAGAGTGTAATGTTGACAAGCAAGGTTCGGCACTTACAACACTCGGCCCTTGGAAGACCTGGCATGCCCAGGGACAGACAGACTCATCAGAAATAGACACCAGTATGTGCGATTTTGCAAAATGCCAACTACACAATCTTACAGGCAGTATTTTAGGAAAGCTTGCTATGCTGACCTGTACAGTGCGCAGGTAATAGAAAAAAAAACCCAAATATCACTTTAGCATAATTTAATCTGCTTATCAGTTACAGCGCTTGAAATAAAAGCTTCCAGACTGTTAGACATCTAAAAAACCCCATTCACCTGCCTCATATTATCTGTCTTTAATGCCAGACTTAAGTTTTGCGGTAACTCATGAAGCCACAGAGGATCCCTCATGGGAATGAGCCCTCTCCCCGAGCGCTGCTGCCAAGGGCTCTGGGATTGCATCTGGAAGCAACCCGCCCTGCTTTGAGAAGGACTCAAAGCAGACCTCAGACCTGGATCCCGAGACAGCCGCTACGCTCCCTCTCCACCGTCCTGAACAAGAACCCATCTGTACAGTCAGTCGCCAAGTACCTTGGCTTCGTTCCTGCCCTCCCACCACTCTCCCCCCACCACTACACACGCAGAAGCGTCCTGGTGCCGCTGCCGCGCACCACCCAGAAGAGGGGCTGCTTCTGCAGCAGGCAGGGCCCTCCGAGTCAGCAGAGAGGGAAGAGCAAGATTTGCTTTACCATACCTTTCCTCTGTCACCTCAGAGCCTCCCAGGTGATACCTGGTAGGCACTGAAACGTTCACCCAACTATTATTGCACATTAAAATAATGTAGGGGCTGTTGGCTGGGTCGTGTGTATAACTTGCGCAAAAACATTCGTAGTACTTTAGAAGACTGAATATGTTAACAGTCCATAGCCCTGCTGCTGTAAAAGCACAACCTGATTTCCAATAGAAAATACTTTTATTACCTATGCAAAGAAGGCATTACATTCCTCCTCCTATTCTATATTCTGTGGTAACAATTTTAAATTGTTATAAAAAACCCCGTTCATTTCTGTGAATCACTTAAACCTAAAAGAAAAAAGAATCACAGTCTCCTTCAAAGTACAGGCACGCTCTGAATACAGCCCTGAAAGGGCTTTCTGACTAAATACGCTTACAGGGCAAACAAAGACTGAAACGCTCTTTTGGTCCTCTACAAAAGATAAAAATATCCTTTTTCTGCTTGAAGGTATCCTGAACTCAACCTTACTGATGGAAAATTATGTCTAATTATCAAAATAATAGACCTAGAATGTAAATTCATTTCACCTTGTACACACACTGCCTATTGCAGCATTTCACTGGGGATACACCAGAAGACAGGTAGCTGCACTTTCTGAACTCCTCTGGAAACGATGAGATGAACTGATATAATGAAGGTCAGCCACAAGAAGCACTTCTAGAAGAGGGGAAGGATGAGGAAAAAGACAGCAAACAGGCAAAATAAGCACTCAGACGTCTGCTTCTTTACGACACAAGGGAGGCATGTTCAAACCTTCCTCTTCAAGGAGTGCCAAAGAAGACAGCAAAGCGGCTTGAGGAAGATGGCAATGCCAGTCACAGTAGTGCTGCCAGGAACTACGGGCAAAGAGGCAGCTTTTGACATCCCAGAGCAGCCTGGTCACAGGGTGCTGGATCCTGAGAGCAAACGAAGTCAGGGGGATTCTTTCTGCTGATTGTGATGGGCCCTAGATCAAGCCCTTGCCCTTACGCATCTTTAACTATCCCACTCATAACGCTGTCATCATGAGCTTAAGGATGTGACTATGAAGGAGAGCAGAAGTGTCTCTGAAGCCATGAAATATATCCACGATCCTGGACACCTGCCATTTTAAAACACTGAGCTGAACGCACTCGGCCTCAGCAGCAGGTTGACGGTCTGGAAGCAAGGAGCAAACAGAGGGAAAACCCCCCACCATGTATACATCCTCCCTGCCTAACTCCCCCTGATTCCAGGTATTTTGGGTGCACTGGAGCCGCAGCCCCCACAACTAGCCAGGAAGGCAGACCACACGCCTGTAGCCACACCGGAGCCTGCCCATTGCACTGCTGGAAACCAGCTCTGGGGCCAGGGGCTGGTGCTCAGGGCTGCATACGCCAGCAGGAGGGCACACACCTGGGCTTCGGGACAGGACACAGGAGAGGCCAAGCAGGCAGGGGGATCTCTCCTGGGAGCAGGGTACCCCCAGCTGAAAGCCACAACCCTTTTCCCCTGAGCAGGGCTGGTGTCATGCCTGTTCTTCCCTACAGTGAACTGACTGAAAACACTGAAAAGTCTTTACAGTCTTACTGGTCCTGCCATGGGAGCCTGACTGTCAGGACAATGCATCTTTGTTCTCAATTAAAAACATTATTTGGGCACGGTAATTATTTAAAAGCCAAGAGGAATATGACTTTGTAATTATAACCGCAATTGATGCAAATGTTTTAACCTGTCAAGGATTAGTAGGGGAAGAGGAGAGAGGGAGTAGTAACAAACTCTGCTATGACTACGTGTAGCCTTCATCCAGCCAGTGCAGTTCTACTCGCATTCTGAAATCACTGTAGCATAATCGCAAACCAAAATTATAATTGTAGTGAAAAAACCACACACAACGTGCTGATACGGAGGGATTTCATTAGCACATCACATTGCGGGGTGCTGCAAGTAGTCTGCCTGCCACATTCCCCCTCTTCTTACGAACACAGAGCAATCGCGGCTGTTCCAATACAGGAAAACGGGAAGCAGAGCAAGAAAGAAATTGAGAGAATTTGCATTAAAGTGGATTTTCTTGTCTCCTCCTGTAGTTTTTATTGCTCAGATGACAAAACATTATCATTAGCAGTTTATACCAAAAGTTAACATTCGCCCATCGTTTTCTATTTTCTCTAAACCACAAAGGTTGGAGCCTGTTATGCACTCCCCTTATCTTACTCTGTTACTTTAGAATCTAAGAGCACACTGTGCACATTAATCTTTCATGGCAGAGTTCACTGAAGTTCTGCCAAAATTCAATAATTATGTTCCATCCAATGCAGCAATTTATTTATCTCATTGCTGGAATTTAGAACATATAGAACAAAGTGCTTAGTTTATATGAATGAAATGCTTGCTAAAAAAAAAACCCACCAAAAAACAACCCTCACAAGACAAAACAAACCAGCCCTGTTTATTTCTAAAGTTTTAAAACATATTGTAGAACCTATCATGGAATAAAGCTATTTTTATAAGAGCTCACGTTTTCTTGATAAACTGAAAGTGTTCTACAATATGTTTAGGGGTTGGTTTGGTTTGGGGGGGGGTGTTTCATATAAGTGAAAGAATTTTATAAATACAAGTGTAATTTTTATTCAAATGCATAACAATATGTCCCACCTACACAGCACTACTAAAACATGAAATATTAATGTCTAACGGTCACTAAAAATGCCAACTACAAAGGAATTTACTCTCTAACCAAAATACAAATTTTTAGTTTACCGCACTGAAATGGATAATCGAGAGACCAACAGTTCTATAGAGTAAAATCTAAGACACAAAATTAGAACAAAGTTAATCTTTATAATTGCACCCTTCCATGATATGTTTGCAAACAAATAGAAAACATAAAGCCCTCCAAGCAGGAAGACTGGAGACATTATTCCTCAGGGCTGTTAAAAGTAAAAATATCTTTCACGCTTTGTAGTCTCAGGAAAAGTAACTGACCAGTTACTTATCAGCCTATCTATAAAGCAGAAATATTAATCTACTGGCTTGGGATTTAAAAGGAGAGTACAGTATCTACACATTTTAAACTTTATACTTAATATTTACAAACACATAATGCTGATTTAGCTGATGGTATCAAAACTTCTTCACATGCTCATTAAGACAATACACTTCTTGATGAAAGTAAACACTAATTTAGCGTCTGCAATCAAAAGCCAGATTTATAATGTTTTAAGTTTTTAATCAAAACTCCCTGTTACTTCATATATTAGATTTTACACTTCAGACATGCTACCAGACAAAATTTGACTCTGGAATTAGAAACTGCTCACAAAGTTTTCGGAGCATAATTGGCTGTGATTTATAACACAACCCTTCACCCACCAAAACAGAAATGAAAACCTCTAGAAGTAGTGCAACAGCATGTTTTTGTTATTTCACAGCAAAACCTTTCTAGGTAAAACTGAGAATATGACAGTAAAACATTTTAGAGTTAGCTTTGCCGTAACTAGATGTGTATATGCATAATTTAAATTAACTGGACCTAATTTAGTAACTCAGGAGAAATGAGTTCCATGCACCAGCAAATAAATTTCGTAACGATTTGCTAAAATTCTGCTATCACATTTACTTTTGCAGTGTGGTCGGTTTCTGGCAATGATTTTCATTAAAATAGGACCCAACTTTGATGTACTTTTCCCTGTTTTAAAACTTTTTTTAAAAAAATCTCGGGGAAAAAAACCCCGCCACCGCGCTCTACTCGGTTTATTTCACTAATTGTTCTCCATCTATTTCTTTTTTTTGTGTGTGTCCTTCCCCCACGTGTTAATCTCTCCTGCTTTCTTTCATTGTAAATAACAGCGTGTTACAGTTAAACTCGTGGGAGACTTCTGAGTATTGTAGCTCGGTCTCCTGCAACGTAACAATGAACAAACTCTCCCGGGCAAGTTATATGAAATTACAGATGCCGAAGAGTCTATAAAGCTGGCGGGTTTCCC
>VZTU01007783.1:194544-235957 GCA_013400835.1 Zapornia atra | reverse complement strand
GCGTGCCACTGGGGCGGTGGGGTGCTAAGAAGGATGACACAGGATCAGGCAGGAGGCTGTGCCTGTGTGTGCAGCCTGGCGTGGTGCAGCTGCTGACTCTGCATCTCCCCACATGCCTTGCTGCCAGCAGGCAGGGGCTGCAGCGGGGAGTGGCACAGCAGGGAGCCCACACTGTGCTGTGCTTTCAGCCCCAGGAGGTGGTGACAGGCTTCTCCAGGCTTCTTCAGCACTAATTCCCTCTGTGGAGCCTCAGCTCCATCGCCTGGACCAGGCTGCAGAGCAGGAGCCCTGTGGAGCGTCTCGCCCATCTCCAGCACACAGACACGCTGCGTGGGTGGGGAGCACCAAACACCAGCTGCCTGGGAGATGGCAGCCCTGTCCCTGGGCAGTGGTGCTGGGTGCCCACGCTGCAGAGAGGTGTTTGTGTGGTGTGGTGCTCCAGGGGGAAGCCATGCAGCCAAGGGGGCTCTGCCTGGAGATTTGGTTCGGTTCCCATCTGCGCCACTGCTCAGAGGAAAGCTGCTTAGCATCCCCACACCGTGATTCCCTGCCTGGCAAGCAGGAAGGAGGCTGCTTTGCACACTCTGCTAGGAAGCAGTCAGGAACTGGCAGTGTGCTGGGCTTGCATCAGGGTGTGGGGCTGGCAACCAGCAGGAATGGGAATGACTGAAACCCTGCCCTGGCTCCAGCACCTTTCACTGCTGCACCTCCAAGCAGCCCATCCCCCTGGGGCTCTGCTCCCTGGAGGCAGCAGAGCCTGTTGTGGTGCTGGGTGCATAGAATAGACCATTCTATGATTCTATGGGTGCAGCTAGGAGGGAGGTTCTGAGTGGGTGTTTGCAGGTGGAGGAGCCTGACTTGTTCCTGTAGTAACAGGTCTGCAAGGGACCTGCCTGGTGCTGGCCAGCAGCGTATTGAGTGTCCTTGGTGGCCACCCAGCCCTGAACATTTCCCAGCTCAGCTCAGCCCTCAGCAAAGGTGCTCAGTCTCAGAAGACATTAACTTGTGGTCCCCAAACCTGCCTCTGATGTGCAGCAGCATGCTCTGTCTGCGTGGGGGAGCTGTGACTTGTGGAGAGATGACTCCTGCCAGTCCATCTCTTGGTGACATGCAGGCTTCTGGCATCCAGGCTGGTTTGCTGATGCTCAGAACCAGCTGATTGGGAATGCTGATGGCAAGCGTGAATCCCTGAGGGGACTTAGTGCTGCCTGGTGTGGAAAGAGGGTTTCCCAGGCTGCTGGAAGGATGGGCAGCTCTGTGGTGCACACTGTGGTGGGAGGATGCTCAGGTGAGGCAGGCTGAGTGGCTGACCTGCTCATGCTGCAAATCTGCAGTCGCTGTGTGGAGCTGAGAGATTAGGGTTGTGTTCTGTGGCTTGAAATGACTCTTCAAGTTGCCATCAGGGCCCATTCCCATGTGCTCTGGGATGCTGCCTGTCAGTAACTGCTCCTGGGAGTTGACCCAACCCAGACAGGCAGGGTCTGTGTGCAGATTTACTGCCATGGACTCTTCCTGGTGAAAGATAACTGTACTCTCTGCCTGTGCTGAGGTAGTTGATCCAGGAGTCCTCCTGCCTCAGGTCACAGATGGTTTCAGGCCTCTCCTTCCTTCCCAAGCATGGCAGGCTGAACTGCCTTCTGCTCTGTGTCAGCAGAGCAAAAGCACAGAGACCAGAGCTGTCACACCAGGACAGCACAGGGGCAAGGAAGTGGAGGAAATCCTGCCTGGGGGGGTCTGTGCACCTGTAGGAAACACAGCTGAATGTGCCAAGAAAGCACATGCCATCACTGTGATCTGGTGACTGAATGAAACTGTGCTGCTGTGGGAAGGAGACCCCAGATAGTTCTTTGATCAGGAGAGAACATACCTTTCTATGGTGAACTTTGAAACTGGCTGATGGGACCAGCAAACCTCCTATTTAAATGTTAAAGCATCAAAGAGGGGAGCTGGTAACCTCCAATCACCACCAGTACATGAAGATGTTTCTGTCCTCAGAAGGACAGACAGGTACATTGGAAGGTGCCATTAGGAACCTGTGACCTTCTGAAACCTTCCTGTGGGGAGAGTGGCTATGGATGTCCTGCAGTGGCTGGTGCCAAGGCAGCCTGGGGCAGCTGCAGGCCCCCAGCTGCCTGCTGCCATGTTGGGTGCTGGCACTGAGCTCTGGGCTGCCTTTGCCAGCAGCAGCTCCTGGAGCTGGAGGTGGCTCCTTGGGGCACAGTGCCAGGCAACTCTGCCCCTGGAGAGAGCTCTTGTTCTGCCCTTTGACCTTGGAGCACTGGGAGATGTGGCTGTGTGTGTTTTGGTGTAGGCTGGGCTCTGGGGGAGGTCGTGTAGTCCCTGACCCTGCACAGACCCTTCAGGGCTCATGTCTGGGGTACAGGGTGCTGAGGCTCTGTGGGGAGCGTTGATCTCCATCTGGAGCATCTCCTTACACTGCACAAGATGTACTGAAAGCATCATGTGAACCTCCTGGGAGGGGACACAGCACAGAGTTTCCTTCCCCATTATTGCTTTTGAAATCCAGTGCCCTGTCCCATCACTCTGCCCACCCCTTGCACTTGCTGGGTGGTCAGGCTGAGTCCCAGAGCCAGGAGAGCAACCCCTAGCCCTTCCCTGCTCTGGGTAGGTGATCACAGAATCATAGAATGGTCTAGGTTGGAAGGGATCCCAAGGGTCACAGAGCTCCAACCCCCCTGCCACAGGCAGGGCCACCAACCTCAGGCTGGAGCTACACAAGGTTGCCCAGGGCCCCATCCAACCTGGCCTTGAACACCCCCAGGGATGGGGCACCCACCCCCTCTCTGGGCAGCCTGTTCCAGCCCCTCACCACTCTCTCTGTAAAAAACTTCCCCCTAATATCTAATCTAACCCTTCTTTCCTTTAGTTTCAATCCATCCCCCTTGTCCTGCCAGTCTCTGCCCTTTTAAAAAGTTGAATCCCCTCCTGCTTATAAGCTCCCTTCAGGGACTGGCAGGCTGCAGTGAGGTCCCCCCACAGCCTTCTCTTCTCCAGGCTGACCCAGCCCAGCTCCCTCAGCCTCTCTTTGTAGGGCAGCTGCTCCAGCCCTCTGAGCATCCTCGTGGCTCCTCTGACCCCTCTCCAACAGCCCCACATCTCTCTTGTGTTGGGCCCCAGCTCTGGACACAGGACTCCAGCTGGGGCCTCCCAGGGCAGAGCAGAGAGGGACAATCCCCTCCCTGTCCCTGCTGCCACCCCTCTGCTGATGGAGCCCAGGATCCCATTGGCCTTGTGAGCTGCCAGAGCAAGAGCAAGAGTGATGAAGGCACCTCACCCCCTGGGCCGTGGGGTGCCAGCTCAGATGTGCAGTGTGGCACCGTTTGGCTCTGCCAGGCCTCTGACTCTGGCCTGAAGAGGCTGCAGAGCCCAGGTTGTCTCACTCAGGATTTATTGAGTGAGGAGGTCCAGGGCTTCCCCGAGACCCCAGCAGCAGGCAGAGCTGGTAACAGAGCTGCTGTCTCTGTCTCCTTGGGGCTAAGGGTGTGAATAGCAGGCTTGGTGGGCTCCTCCTACTGTTGCCAGAGGTGAGGCCTCATGGCACAGCACAGCTTCCCAGGCTGTGAAGAGTGGTCAGAGTGATGGATGGGGTGGTACCTGTGTGGGATGACCACATGTGTCCTACTAAAAAGGTCAGCAACCTGCCAGGAGAACGATGTTCCCAGGAGAGTTGAGTGGAAGGTGGGGGAGTGTGGAGCCCATGGCAAACACATCCATGTCCTTGGGGCAGAGACCTGCCCAGCAACAGGGCTTGGAGATCTGGAGATCCTTCCTGTGGCACACACCTTCCAGCACGTGAGGCTAGCAGGGAGATTTGATGCTGGGATAACCTCTTCTTCTGTGGGAGGCTGGAGGAATGGCATACAGGGGGGTGATCTGGCTGCAGCAGCTGAGGGAAATCCCTCTCCATGAAGGAGATGGTGGATGTTCTTCCAAATAATGTGGGTTTTTTTCTTCTCCTCTCTGTAATGGGTGACATGGGAAACCCTTCTGCAAGGAAATAAATCCTGCCTGTCAGTGTGGCTTTCAGTTGGCAGTGTTGAATTTCCTTCCATGCTGCTGTTGTCTTTCTCCTTCCCCCTTCTCCTCTCCTCCCTCCCACACATGCTCTTTGCTATCACACATCCTCAGCTTTTAGAGCAGGAATTGCAGCTGAGCTAGGGAAGCCTTACCATGTTTTTAATGATGCCTTTGGTTCATTTTTCTGCAGTGTTCTCTCAGGCTGCACCCTGTTGGAAAACCTGAAGGTGTTTCAAGGACCTTTTTTTTTTTCCTGTTTAGACCTATTTTTGGAGGAAATTTCCTGGAAATTCAGTGTTTGGATGAGAAGTGGGAATATGGAGTTGTCTGGTGCCACTAAATAAGCAGGACATGCAGGTTGGACCTACTTTCTGGGAAAGAGAGCATCTCTTCTAGGTCTCTTGCAGGAGTTTGCTGGGGAGACCCAGGCAGTTTTGTAGGAAGATCAGTGATTTATGAGGTGAAGAGACTCAGAAGGCTGAGACTGCCTAGAGGAAGACCACTGTGTTCAACCTGATCACCTTCCATGGGGCTTGGGGACACAAGGGGACAGCAGTGGACATTGTCTGCCTGGACTTCAGCATGGTTTTGACTGTGTCTCCCCTAAGACTCTCACAGGCAAGCTCTCAGTGTATGGGCTGGGTGAGCAGGCAGGGAGGGGGACTGAGGACTGGCTGAGCTGCCAGGTCCCATGGGTGGAGATCAGCAGAACAGTCAGGCTGGAGGCCAGTAACCAGCTGTGTATCCCCAGTTCAACACTGGGTGTAGGACTGTTTAACATCTTCATTAGTGATCTGGATGATGGGGCAGGGTCAACCCTCAGCTGACACAATTGGGAGGAGTGGATCATGTGCCAGAGGGTCATGCTGCCATCCAGAGAGACCACACCAGTATATGCTGGAACCACCCAGCTGGAAAGCAGCTTGGCAGCAGAGGCTCTGGGGGTCCTCATGGACACCCAGTTGACCATGAGTCAGCAATATGCCCTTGAGGGAGAGAAGGCCAATAGTACCCAGGGCTGCATTAAGCAGAGCATTGCCAGCAGGTCAAGAGGTGTCATCCCTCCCCTCTGCTCAGCACTGGTAAGGGCACATCTGGAGTACTGTGTCCAGTGCTGGGCTACCCAGAGAGAGAGGGACATAGTGGAGAGAGTCAAAGAGCCATCAAGATGATTATGGGATTGGAACATCTCTCATGAGGACAGGCTGAGAGAGCTGGGACTGTTCAGCCTGCAGAAGAGCAGGCTTGGGGGAGGGAGCCAGGCTCTTTTCAGAGGTGTGCAGTGACAGGACAAGGGGCCAAAGGCACAGACAGGAACAGAAGCAAGAAACACTGGTATTACTGTGTGGGTGGCTGAGCATGGGTTTGCCAGGCTGTGGAGTCTCCATCCTTGGAGGTATTCAAAAGCTGATGACATGGTCCTGGTCTGCTTTGGGTGACTTTAATTGAGCTGGGACATTGGACAAGATGAACTTCAGAGGTGCCCCCAACCTCAGCCACTCTGTGCCTGTGTGTGAAGGCCCCCCAGAACCTCGTGCCCATCTGGTTCTCACTTACCTGTAGCCAAAGGCCTGCAGAGAACTGGAGATGTGGTGGATATAGGGATCCCCCCAGGTCTGTCCAGGGCTGTTGGGCTGTGAGTGTGTAACAAGGTGCCACAGACCTTTGGCTAAGCACTGATGCCAGCACTGCAGTTGGGTGTCTCCCAGCTCCTGGCCAGTTTCCCCTGAAGGTGATGTGATGGAGGCAGACAGCCAGGTACTTGCCTGCAGAGTGTGGATCCAGCTCTGCCCCTGTGTGACCATCATGCTCCTCCAGCCTTGATGTCTCCACGTTCCCCATCCCCTCAGAGCCAGGGCTGTGGAGGGGCAGCATCTCCCTGCTCAGCTTCATGGGACAGAGGTCTCCTCACTGCTGTCCAAACATGGGCACATGCAGAAGCTCTTGTGCAGCTATGCCATTGACTCCTTGGTGCTTCCACTGCCCAGGCCACTCTGGTTGAGGTGCAGAATATGGTCACAGCTTGCCCTCCCTCCCTGTAGGTCTCTCCCCAGAGAGACATGGCCCTTGTAAGGCCCTGCCTATCCTTGCTCCAAGGTGCTTATGACCAGTAGGAGTCCAAAATGCCTGTGCAGGCTCTTCAAGACTGTCCTGCCAGGCTAGACACCCTCCCAAGGCAGCCTCAGCTCACCACTGTCCCAGGAGGGTTGAGGACCCAAGTCCCCAGCCTGTGCAGCACAAGTCTCATGGAGACACTGCTGTAACTCCAGACCCTGCCCACCCTGCCCAGCCCCCTCTGCCCACAACCCCCCTTGCACATGCCCTGCCTGCTCTTGGCTGGGTTCTCTGAGCTGCTCTTTACAGCCCCTCCAGGTGCCCCTAGGATGGACTATGCTTTTGTTTGAATTCTTTGCTAAGTGGAGGTGCTGGGTTGTGGGGAGCAGGGCTGGAGCTCAGGGAGGTGCTGGGTTGTGGGGAGCAGGGCTGGAGCTCAGGGAGGGGGTGGGTTGTGGGGAGCAGGGCTGGAGCTCAGGGGGGTGCTGGGTTGTGGGAGCAGGGNGTGGGCGGTTAGGGTGGTGTGGGGTTGTGGGAGCAGGGCTGGAGCTCAGGGAGGTGCTGGGTTGTGGGAGCAGGGCTGGAGCTCAGGGAGGTGCTGGGTTGTGGGGAGCAGGGCTGGAGCTCAGGGGGGTGCTGGGTTGTGGGGAGCAGGGCTGGAGCTCAGCAGCAGCAGGAGCAGCACTGCTGGGCAGTGTGCCTGGGGAGGTCGGGCCTGCAGCAGTGGCCTGAGCTCTGCCCAAGCTCTCTTTGGCAGAGTGGGAGCTGGAATAGCATGAAGAGCAGCTCTTTGACATCTTTGCCTTTGCCAGACTGGGTTGGATGTCACAAACTCCTTGCAGAGTGAGCCCCAGTGCTGAGCTGGTTGTTGTTTGCAGAGCTGTTCCCTGCTTCTCAGCTGCCCCCACCCACCCTCCTGCTCGGTGTTCCAGCACGGCTCAGGGACACACACCTGACATGACTGAGGCAGCAGAGAATGGCCATGGGAAGGCTGCTGGCTGGGCTGTTTGCCTCTCTGCCTTGCAGCATGGGGAGCAAGCATCCCACTTGTGGTGGGGCTGCCAGCACAGCGAGCCTTCTGCCAGCACACCAGCTGCTGGGCAAGCAGGAGAGTGGAGCCCAGCAGCCTGCCTGGGGCTTTTGGTCTGGCCAGTGGCCTGAAGCTGCTGCTCAGCCCTCTGCAAGCAGCTGCTGGGCTGGCAAGCTCTGTACAGATGAGCTGTGCCTGCCCCAGCCCTTCTGACCTCTGCTGCAAGCTGGTGACCTGTGTTTCCAGACACTTCTTTGGCCCAAGCCATGGCCATGGGCTGTCTGTGAGCTGTCCTGTGCTGCATCGTGTCCAAAGCAGTCCCTTTCCAGCCTAGTGTACTGGGTGTGCTGCAGAGAGCTACCAGAGCAGGAAGGTGTGCAAGAAGGCTGGTCAGGAGGGAGGTAGGGCAGGCAGGAGTGAGAGGGAAGAGGCTGTTCCAGGCTGACCTCCTTCTGCCATTGACCTTTCTGTGCCTCAGCCCGTGCAGGCTTCCTGGCACTGCTGGCAGCACTGTGGCTGCTGCTGTGGCTTCACACCCCTCACAGCAGAGATTGGCCAGAGTGCTTGTAGAAACCTTCAGGGTCACATCAGAGTGGCATCGGTGTCACTCTGCTGGCAGCTGAGCCAGATTGCTGTGGGGGGTGGATGCTCTCAAAGGGAAAATACCCTGGGGACAACCAGGGAAACAGTGAAGTCACTGTCCTCAAGAGCTGTGCCATGCTGGGTGACCTTTTTACTCACTCCAGCAGTGAGTAAAGCACTTCCCTTCTCCAGGGGAAGTGGAGGACCCTTGAGGTTGCAGTGTTGCACTGAGCCACTCAGCAGCATCCACGCTGCCACCAGCTGCACGCCACATGCGTGTCTGTGGCAGGGAGATGGGGCAGCCCTGCCACTACCTGTGTCCCAGTTCATCCTGCCCATGGATGTGGGGATGTTCCCCTCCCCTCCCCCTGCAGTCAGATGCTTGCAGCAAGCCCAGCATCACTTGCACTCCAGACGTGGGTGTCTATAAAAAGCCTCTCTGGGGTTGCGATTGGGTGGGAAGGCTGTGCCACATGGTCTCTCCTAAGGCCTGTGTTGCTGAGCAAGTGGCATTCTGCTTATTTTTGGCACTAATAGTCTTTAGTTAATACATAAATTCAGCTTAAATTCTGGATGGAAAATAAATCCCAAGTGGGAGCTCTGCTAATAAGACGACAGACGCTTCGGGGAGCCTGGGACGCCTGTCAGTGAGCAGTTGTGGCTGCTGAGCTCTGAGAGCAGCAGTCTGCACAGGCTCAAGGCCCTTCAGAGCTACCACGAGCTGTTGGACTGTATTACAGAAACCTTGGGTAGATGGTGAGGTGAGCTCTACCTGCTGGAGCTCAACTCCTTACAGCAAATGCCCTGCTGAGACCCCCAGTCCCATACTGGTGTGGTGAGGAAGAGTCAGAGCAGCGGTTTAGGTCTGACCACTGCCAAACACCTGCCTCTCTCAGGGTCTGCTGAAAGGCTGGGCTGGTCCAGGTCCTCTGCTCTGCTTCGTTCCCAACACCAGTCACCCCAGCCCCACCTCCTGGTTCGTGCCAGACAACCTCCAGCCCAGCCCTGGGTATGGTGAGGGCTGCATCCAGGCGGCTCTGTCCTTCCCCAGTGTTCGAGCCTGTAACAGCCTGGCTGGGAAACCTGGCTGTGGTGGTCAAGTGTGAGACCTCAGAGCTCAGGTCTGAGCCTAATGTCCTTAGGCTTCTGTCCATGGGTTGGTGCTGTCACCCAAAGCAGGGTCTGGCTGACCCTAGCAGCCTGGCAGACTGTAGCAACGTGCTGTCCAGCACTGTGCCACGGGGCTCTGTGAGTATAGCAGGATGGAAGGTGCCTGAGCATGAACTGCCCATGGGTACAGTGGCTTTGAGGGTTGAGGCTGGAGCTGACTCATTTGCACACCCCAGCAGGCAGGCTGCTCAGGAGCAGCACTGTTACCTGGTGGCTCACCCACCCTGGTGCTTTGCAGGGTAGGGCTCTGCCGATGCTGCTGGCTCTGGAGCCCAGCTGTGGCACCAACCCCAAGGTGTGCCCTTCACATCCCCATGCTGGAGATGTTTTGTGCACTTTTATCCCACTGCTGGGATATGAAATCCAAAATATGTTGCATACTTCTCAAGAAATGTCCTGTGCTTGTGAGGAAGCAGCTTTCTAGGGTGCTGCACTGGGAATTAAAGCCACTGGTGGTCTGTCTGCATGTCCCATCCCTGCCCTTCCCCATCAGAGCTGGGGCTGTGGGGTGTGTGCCACTGAAAGGGGAAGGTGTCCTGATGTCTAGGCTCCAAAGGGATGGCTCAGGACATGTGTGCCACCTCCCAACAGGGTCCTCCTTGGGTTTGCATGAATTTTAACTCTGCAGAACTGAAGCTGGATTGGAGATGAACCAAGGTTTAGAAGAATGCCAGTTCACTCCTGCCTCTCCTGCTGGCCTGCCTCACCTTGTGCACAAGGTCAGCCCCATATTAACACTCACTCAACATATTAACTGCTTGTCAGGCAGAAGGCAGAATTTTAAAGCCATTTAAGCCTCAGATTGATCTCTCTGGGGAAGTTCAGGTCTCTCAGTGACAGCCAGGACTGATGGTCCATGAAGTGAGGAGAATCCGAGGTCATTTCTTCCTGCAGGTTCTTTGCTCCACCAGACCCTGCTTCTTTCCTCCAGTTTCCTTCTCAGGAATGGGGACAGGTTCAGTTGAATTGGTTTGGTGGGCAATGGTTTGCAGTCACATTGTTTTCCCATGGTTTTTGTTCAGGGTGGGGGGGTGTCATTCTGGAGCCCCTCGGGGCTGTACTGATTGCAGCAGTAAGAGCCCTGGATAGTGTTACCTGTGGGTATCCCTGATTGACAAGTGTGAGGTGGTGGGCAAGGTGTAACAACCTGGAGTCTCTGTGGAGAGCTGTGGGTGGATGCAGCTGTTCCTCTCCTCTCTGAGCCCCCCACCATGCCTGTGTTCTCATCTGGGACCTGCCTTGGGGATACATCACTTCCACTGCAGTGTAAAACGATGCAAGGGTGGCCCTGGGATGCTCCTCTCTTGGACCAAGGGCCTTCTCGAAGTGAGTGAGTGTCTGTCTGTCTGTGTGCCTGTGCCAGAGGAGGCAGAAATCATCCCTGCTAGAGACTGAGGGACAAAGTAATCTCAGCATCTCCCTAAGCAGTATCCAGAAGTAACCTCTTGGGATTGGCTGTTACTAAGCTCAGGACTGGCCAATGAGTGCGGAGTGGTCCAGGCTTGGGCCAGGACACGCTGGCTGGACCTGCAGCTGGGTGTGTGCCTGTGTCGGAGCGCTGGCCCCACGGCCAGACAGCGAGAGGCAGGAATGAGCAGGCTGCTGGCAGTGCTGAGCTGCGGCTGCTGGAGGCAGAGCTGCCGGACTTGGCTCAGCCACCCCAGGCCTCCCTTAGCTTCCTGCTTCTCCAATCCCCTGCAAATGTCTCCAGCCACCACCCCCGGGTACCTGGAGCCCTTGTTTTGCATGCTGCCTGTGCTCAGCACAGACTGTATGTGTGTCTCCTCTCTGCTTCACATTCTGCACTGGGGAGAGGTGAGGTGACAGCAAGTCAGCTCCCAACAGGAAAATCCCAACTGGTTCAGTCAGATGGCCCTTCTGGTGAGACACTCCAAGGAATATATGCAGGTGCTGGGCATCCCACATTTGTGCAGCAGACCCTGGAGAGGTAGATTTCTCCCATGGTGCAGATGAGGTCCCATCCTTGGAGGGAAATTCTCCCTTTGGTCATTCAAGCCATGATGTATTTTCTGAAAACAACTCTATTTCTAAAGGTTGTTCCCCCAAGAGCCCCTCACTGCCCTGTCAGGTACAGACAAGGCCACACAGGTACTGTTGGAGCTGCCCCTGGGCTCCTCTGTTTCCATGAGCTGGCTGAGCCTGTCCTGCACCCATGGGGTTTGTGCAGCACAGCCCAGCCTGGAGCCACCATGGACACCAGCACATGGCCCTGGGCATACTCAGGTTGCAGATGCATCACTAACTCATTGATGCACAGCGGTGTCCTGGTCAGAATCAGCACACTCTGATGCTGAAGCACCCCTGAAATGTGGTGTGCCTTCCTCCAAATATCCCTGGTCACCCCTTTGGTGTAGCTGGGTGCTCCAGGCTCCAGTCCAGAGCGATGCTGTGCTTGGCCATCACCAGTCCTGAGGCTCCTGATGTAGCCTGTGCTCATCCCAGCCTCAGCCCCAGTGTGTGCTTTGCTTACAGCATAGCCCTTGAAGTCCCAAACCTTGAGAGAGAAAGGAGCTTGTCTGGCATCTTCTCTATGCTCATCAACCTGGCTGTGCTGTCATGAGAACTTGGGCTGTGTCTGGATCTGGAACTCCTGGAGTCACAGGACTGCAAGGGGGAGCTGTGAGTACCACTCTGCATTTAAGGCTGTTCTCCAGGGCTGTTCCCCTGCCCGTGGAGAAGGTGTGCTCCCACAGTCCTGCCAGAGGGGATGCTACAGAAGCAGTCTGAGGAGAGAGAGACTGGGAGATGGAGGAAGGGTTTGGGGGTGACTGTGTAAGGAAAAGGTTACTTCTGAATGGTTAGAGCACGAGGGCATGGAACCATCTCTCACCACCTCCCATGGGAACAGTACCAGGTCCCCGTGGTGGAGCAGCCTCTCCTGCTCCTGTTCTCAGGGGAAGGGATGAGCTCCCAGGTCTGTGTGCAGATGCTGCATTGCAGGTGGTGGCCAGGCTGTCAGCCTGCTGGGTGAGACACGGTGGGGGGCTGGGAGCCGGTGGGTGCCAGCGTGTGGGTCTGGAAGATGTCAGGAGAAGCAACATTGGCTGCCAGAGCAGAGGGGCAGGGTGCCTGGGACTGGGGAGGGAGACAAGCAAGAAGACAGGAGAGAGTTGGTTGAGATGGTTGGGAGAGAGCAGTGGAGGCTGATGCCATTGTGGTGGTCCCGCTCACAGCTTGGGATGGGCTCAGACTGGCCATGAAATCAGGGCAGCAGCAGTGCAGGGATGGGGGAGAGGCTGGTCCACAGGCAGGGTCAGCCCAGCTCTGCCAGTGGTCCCTGCTCCACAGGGCTGTACTAATCCCCACTGGGCAGCGCAGGGAGGGAGCTGCGCTTCGCTGGAGGCAAGGGGTGGTTTAGAGGGAATTAGGAGGGATTGATGGTGGTGAAGGTAAGTGTGCTTGGTCTGGCCTGGGTCAGGGGCACTGGGCTGTACAGAGGAGCTCATGGCCTCAGCAGGCACTTCAGGAGTCGCTACAGTGGCGATGGGGCTGCTCACAAAGGTTCCTCTGAAAGCTCCAGTTCCCAGAGTTGTGGGACTGAACGTGAACCCTGGTTTCCTTGGAGAGGTTCTATGGAGGCTGAGACAAGCCTGAGAATGCGAATGAGTAAAGCTCATCCCACCAGGAGATGAGTGGAAACAGCCCAGTATTTACTTAGTATCTTTTCTGCTGTTGAAGTCCACCAGCTTGAGTGTGTCCAGCTCCCAGTTCTTCACTATATTGAGTAGCAAGAAGGAGAACACAGATTTCCCAATGTGCAGGTTCACCCAAGGCTTCTCCCAGTTAACACTTTTAGCTGTTAGACCCTGGCACGGGTGTTTTGGGTACCAGCATCCACTATCAGCAGCTTAAAGCCTGTTGTCCCAGGGCTTCATTGAGCAGCATTGTCCATCCTGGCTGGCCATCTGCCCCTCAGTGCTGTTTGAGTGTGATGTAGCAGTGTGCAGGATGAACAGGCTGCAGTCCACCATGAACCTCTAGGGTCTCACAGACATTGTGGGTTCCTCTTGACTTGCCTGGACAGGAGGTGAAGCTCCTGGACAGAGACAGTGCTGATCCCCACCTCCCTGGTCGCTAATGGCTCTGGAAAACATCCTGCTGGCCTGGGCAGGCCCTTGGCTGTGTTACCAGCTGGGTCTCTGCACCAGCAGCTGGGGGGAGTTGTCAGAGGAGTTTGGTTTCACAGCTCAGAGGATGTCAGGCTCCAGTAGTCTGGCAAAACACCGACAGGCTTGGTGGATGAGAGACTGAACATGAGCAGCAGTGGCTCTGGCAGCTCACAAGGCCAATGGGATCCTGGGCTCCATCAGCAGAGGGGTGGCAGCAGGGACAGGGAGGGGATTGTCCCTCTCTGCTCTGCCCTGGGAGGCCCCAGCTGGAGTCCTGTGTCCAGAGCTGGGGCCCAACACAAGAGAGATGTGGGGCTGTGGGAGAGGGGTCAGAGGAGCCACGAGGATGCTCAGAGGGCTGGAGCAGCTGCCCTACAGAGAGAGGCTGAGGGAGCTGGGCTGGGTCAGCCTGGAGAAGAGAAGGCTGTGGGGGGACCTCATTGCAGCCTGCCAGTCCCTGAAGGGAGCTTAGAAGCAGGAGGGGATTCAACTTTTTAAAAGGGCAGAAAATGGCAGGACAAGGGGGATGGATTAAAACTAAAGGAGGGAAGGGTTAGATTAGATATTAGGGGGAAGTTCTTTGCAGAGAGAGGGGTGAGGGGCTGGAACAGGCTGCCCAGAGAGGGGGTGGGTGCCCCATCCCTGGAAGTGTGCAAGGCCAGGTTGGATGGGGCCCTGGGCAACCTTGTGTAGCTCCAGGCCTGGAGGTTGGTGGCCCTGCCTGTGGCAGGGGGGTTGGAGCTTTATGATCCTTGGGGTCCCTCCCAACCCAGACCAGTCTATGATTCTATCATTCTCTGATTCTATGATTCTCAGAAGGAGCCAGGGACCTGGGGGGGCAGGTGGGAGGCTGACAGCTTCTCCAGCTGCCCTCATCCTGCTGCAGAGAGACCGCTTCCCCAGCCAGGGCAGCGAGCTCCTCGGCTGGCAGTGAGATGTCCCTGAGCTCCCCGGGGTGTCTGGCAGGACTCGCTGGTCTTGGCAGGCAAGGATTTGGGATGCAGGGGGCTTGTATCAGGGTGCCTGCACCCTGGTTGTGTATTGCAGAGGCAGAAGCTGCAGGGTGGGTGTCCCATGTCCCATGTCCCAGCTGGCACAGCTTCCCTCATGGAGGGCACGGGGTGGAACTGGGAAACCTGCTGTGGGGTGGGGAGCCTCTCATTGCTGCTGTCCCCAGGGGGTCTGCAGTGAGAGGTGCACGCCAGAGCTGGGTCTGGAGGTGGTCCTGTTCTGCTCCTAGCATGGAAACATCTCTCCTGCTTCCTGCTGCTTTCCATGAGCGTCTGTGGGAGGAGATGGCTCAGCAGGAGAGAAGAGGACAGGGGCAGCACACGTGAGGGAGCAACAGAGGGGTGCAGAGCTGCTGGAGATGTGGTGGAGGAGAGACATGTGAACCCTTCGGTTATTTAATTTATGCTAAGGAATGATTCCACACAGGGGCCAGCCTGCCTCTTGGGGTGGCTCACCTCAAGGTCATGAAGCACACAGGCTCCCTGGGAGGAAGGGCTGAAGGCAGCACAGACCTTGTGTGCTTCTGGGCATCTCTGCCCAGCACAAAGGGGCTTTGCTTCCCCATGCAGACTCGTGTCCAGCACAGCCTCTGACAAAGCTCCAAGGTGACAGAGCAATTTGTCAGTGGCTTTAGATGCTGAGGCCTCGTCCCACTGAGGACAGATTTCGGGCTGTGACGTGCATTCAGATACCCATTTAGCTGCCAGCCCCATCTGGCTGTTGTTTCCCTGCTGCTGGAGGATAGGGTGAGGGAGGGACTGACCTGCACCTTATTTGATTTCATTTTTAATGCTTTATTTGCTGGAGATAGGAATTCCTGCTGGAGGCTGCTCAGGCAGGCAGCCCTAGCTCCTCTTGCCTTTTGGCTCTGCTGTGTGTCCAGCACATGTGGTTTGCTGTGCTGCAGGACAAGGGGGGGACCTCAGCCTCCTGTCCTGCTGGGTACTGGGTGTTTCTTGCCATGGCTCACCTCAAACCCCTCAGTCTAATGAGATTGTTCTGTGGCACATATGCCAACATGCAGCCTGTGTCAGTGCTACTGGTTCCCTGTATGGAGAAGGGTTCTTAGTCATGGCAGCTCTTGAACTGTGACCAGGAGTCATGCCATCCCAGATGAAACAGTGTGAAGGAGGCTGCAGGCCTGTGAGAGTGCAGATGCTCAGACCCTTGTGCAGTTTGGTAGTTTGGCATTGCTGTATCTTAGCCTATGGTTTTCAAGAGGTCACAGACAATAGCAGCACTGAGGCTTCTGTGGTGCTCAGTGATGCTCACCAAGCCTTAGGACTTGGATGAACATTTCTTTAGTGGTCACCCTTTGTTCTCCTGTGGTTCTTGTAACCCAGCAACCCCTCAAGCCCCAGAGGTATTGTTTTGGGAAGGCAGGGGCAGCCCATGGTGGGATGGCTGTCTCACAAGGAGCATTTATCAAACTGTGTCCTTCTGATCCCACCATAGGAGGCAAAGGGTGCTGGGAAGGAGCAGGAGCCTCTCCCAACACAAGTCTTCTGGGCTTCCTGGGAGAGGTGTGGGAAGGCTCTGGGAACCTCACATTAGTTCTGTCTCAGCCCTTCATCACACAGGACTGCAGGAGGTCAGGAAGCCATGGCAGCTCAAGGGGCACAGAAGGGTTTTCATGAGATGGCTTTTCTGCAGTGAGGACCTTCAGAGTCCTTCCCTTCCAGAGGGTCTAGAGGAGGAAGAGCATCCCTGGGACAGACCAAGCTCTGCCAGCAGGCTCTGCAGAAGCAGTGGTTTGCTGTGGCAAGGACAGAGCAGGAGCCTAAAGCTGATTTTGGTGGTGCTGTAAACTTCCCCTGGACAGGATCTGCTTCTCCATTGTGCTCACCATGCTCTGTGGAGCTCACAGCTGGCACATGCTGTCCTAGAAAACCGCACGTGTTGGTCCCAGAGTCTCCAAGGCTCCTGGGTGGTGATATCCAGTCACAGGAAAGTGGGACAGGAGAGACCTGGTGACAGCTCTGATGTGGTGCCAGCTCAGCTTGGGAGGAAATGATGAGGTCTGCCAGCTCCTGTACAGCTGCTGGTCTGAGCCTGGTGTGGCATTTCCCCATGGGCTTGGAAAACCATGGACCAGAAGCAAAGGTAGAGAGGATGAAGGCTGGTATCTCAAGGTAGGCTTGTTTCTATGCCTAAAGTTTTTTCATGTCCTAATTAAGAACCAATGAAGTGATTAGCATCACCCATGTCTTAATTAAGGTTAATAGGCAGCCCCTGTTATTAATGGTGGGCTGTGATGGTCTTCTGAAGTGAGCTACCTCAGCTCTAACCTGCTCAGGGGGAAGGCTGCCCTTGCCACAGTGTTGTGGGGAAATCTGCCTGAGCTGGGATGTCTGGCTGTGCTGCAATGGTCACTCATCTTGAAAGGGAATCACAGACTCACAGAACTGTAGGGGGGCTGGAAGGGGCCTCCAGAGCCCATGGGGTGCAACCCCCTGCCAAAGCAGGGTCCCTGGGACAGGGCACACAGGGCGGTGTCCAGACAGGGCTGGAATCTCTCCAGAGAAGGAGACTCCACACCCCCTGGGCAGCCTGTCCCAGGGCTCCCTCACCCTCACTGGGGAAAAGTTCTTCCCCATGTTGGTGTGGAACTCCCTGTGCTCCAGCTTGAGGCCATCACCCCTTGTCCTGTCCCCACAGACACTGAGAAGGGGAATCTCTGATTGAAATCCTACCTGGGAACAGTACCTGTTCCCTTGCATTTGTGTCCAGTAGCACAGCTGATGAGGTGAAATCAGGGAACATTTAGTAACCAAGTGCACTTGTTCTTGTCTTCTGTCCACCCCATGGTACTCCCTTATCTCTCCAGCTTGAAGGAGGTGAGAGAAGCTGTCAGTTCTGGTGCTGCTCCTATAGTTTCCCACTGGTTCTTGGCTCCTGTGGATCCAGCTCTCCCTGTCAGAGCTGTCTTGCTCTGGCAGAGCCTGGCTGGGCACGTCCCTGCAGGATATCAGCTGCACCCAGGGAACTGGTCTGGGATGCAGGAGCAGCCTGGGAACAAGTCTAGGGCCTCTTCCACATCCTGTTCTTACTCTGCAAGCTGAAACAATCAGGATACACTTGAGTTGTGGTTAAAATACACATCCCAAACTCCTTTGAGTTGTTCAGGTTTTCCAAGGGTTGTTCAGGTTTTACAAGTGCCTGGGGAACAGAAGCTTCCCTTCTGGTGTTGGGGTGGTGTCTTTGTGCACAGACTGTTCACTCCATCACTCCTGGCCCAACTCTACCTTGTCAGAGGTGACACCAACAGGCCAAAGCTGTTGGGGTTTTTTTGCCACAGGAGGTGGCTGGACACACAGCTGTCTGCTTTGGGGTCATGCCTGTGAGGATAGCCATGTGCAGACCCCATAAATATATATATATTTATATATTAATGATCATAAGGAGGGTCTTCAGGAAAACCTGCTGACACTTTCCCTTCTAAGCTATGTCTTCTGCTCCTTGTGGGACTTGAATTTCCCATAGAAAAATGTTCTGGGGAAGAACAACCCCATGCACCAGTATGGGTTGGGGATGGATCTGTTGGAGAGCAGCCTAAGGGAAGGGGACCTGGGGGTCCTGGGGGACAGTGGGATGACCATGAGCCAGCAATGTCCCCTCGTGGCCAAGAAGGCTGATGGCATCCTGGGGTGTGGTTAGTGGGTAGAGAGACATTTTCCTCCCCCTCTGCTCTGCCCTGGTCAGACCACCCCTGGAGTATTGTGTCCAGTTCTGGGCCCCTCAGTTCAAGAAGGACACAGAACTTGAAAGAGCCCACTGCAGAGCCACAGTGATGAAGGGAGTGGAACACCTTCCTTATGAGGAGAGGCTGAGGGAGCTGGATCTCTCTAGCCTGGAGAAGAGGAGACTGAGGGGAGACCTCACTAGTGTCTATAGATATGTAAAGGGGGAGTATCAGGAGGCTGGAGCCAGGCTCTGCTCAGTGCTGTCCAGTGACAGGACAAGGGGCAGTGGGTACAAGCAGGAGCAGAGGAGGTTCCATGTGAACATATGGAAAAACTTTTTCCCAGTGAGGGTGAGGGAGCCCTGGGACAGGCTGCCCAGAGAGGCTCTGGAGTCTCCTTCCTTGGAGAGATTCAAAATCTGCCTGGATGTGTGTGACCTAATCTAGGTGATCCTGCTCTGGCAGGAAGGTTGGACTAGATGATCTTTTGAGGTCCCTTCCAACCCCCAACATTCTGTGATTCTGGGATTGTTTTCCATGGAGAGGAACTGGGCAGTGATGGGCAGTGATGGGCAGCTATCACTGTGCAGTGTTGCCAAGACCTTGGGGCAACTTCCAGTTGATTTCTTGTCCATCTGCTATGCAAAGTGGTCTTATGTCCTTCCAGGTTGCAGAGATACCCTATGCTGGGATGCTAATGAGTGGCTCAATAAAAGACAGTGCTCATTGGGTCTGGGCATGGACCTCAGGGTGTGCAAAGGCTCTACCATTGCACAAGCTATTTCCATTTTGCAGACCAGTTCTATAGTCCTCCTGATCCCCACTTTCACCCATATGGGTGAAACCTCTGGAGCATGGAAGCTCCTTATGCTTTAAGCTGCCAGAAGATGAGGAATCTTGTTAAAAGTGATCTGTATCCCCTTACATGAGCACCAATGCTGGGAATTTCCTGAGATAGTGGAGGATTCAGAATGACCAACTGAGAGAAGAGCTGTGCCCTGGGATGGAGACATGGCAGGCAGAAAGGACTGGAGGGACCCCAAAAAGCAGCACAAGAGACTGCCCCATACCTCCCTGGAAGCAGCCTGGTGGGAGGTGCTGGGAAATTTTGGATGGTGATCAAGATCTCTCTGCAGGTGAGAGATTACTCCCTAAATTGAGGTTTGGGGGAGAAAATAATCTGCAAAAGAAGTGTGGAGGGGATCTGGAGGACTCCAGGTCAGCCTCCCATTCATAGGTGCAGCATCACTGTAACTCAGGAGATCCTGGAGCAGGTCCTGGGCTGGGGAGTTTGATGAAGACATTCACACTCACACTGGTAGTTTGTGCAAAGTCATTTGTACAACCTGAGGATTTGGTCTGGCAGATCAGAATCATAGACTGGTCTGGGTTGGAAGGGACCCCAAGGGTCACAGAGCTCCAACCCCCCTGCCACAGGCAGGGCCACCAACTTCCAGGCAGAGAGACCAACCTCCAGGCAGGGGAGACTTTGGGCACAGAGTAATGGCAGGTTTTGATATGGGCAAAGCATTTCCCAGCTGCAAGCTGAGCTTTGGGGTAGGGACCCAAAGGCAGAAGCTGCCAGGGCTGGAAGTGTCTTGAGGCATGTGGTGGTGATGGTGTCTGAGACACCCTGTCCCCCCACCAGGATGAAGGAGGGTTTGGATACCTGTGTGTCTAGAGGCCCTGCACCCCTGATTTCTGTGTCTCAACAGCAGCTTTAACACCCAAGCTGGAATAAGGCTGCTGAACTCCTGCTAGGTCCAGGTGAGAAGACACACTGCTCAACTCCAGCACCCTGACAGGGAGGCCAAGCAGAACTGCACACTGGGGGGGCACAATCCTTCACCAGAGCCTCTTGTATGGCATCTGCTGGGTCTGTGGGGGGACCTGATTAGTGTTTATAAATATCTTAGACATGGGATGCAGGGGTAATCGGCCAGCCCCTTTTCAGTGTCTGTGGGGACAGGACAAGGGGCAATGGCTGTAAACTGGAGCACAGGAAGTTCCACACCAACATGGGGAAGAACTTTTACACAGTGAGGGTGACAGAGCCCTGGGACAGGCTGCCCAGGGAGGTGGTGGAGTCTCCTTCTCTGGAGATATTCAAGACCCGTCTGGACGCCTATCTATGTAATATGAGCTGGGGAGCTGCTTTGGCAGAGGGGTTGGACCCCATGATCTCTTGAGGTCCCTTCCAACCCCTAAGATTCTGTGATTCTGTCACAGAGGCCTTGAAGGAGTGGGATCAAAAGGTCTCAGCTACCTGGAACTGCTTGGTCTGATGCTGGTGCCCTGTTCCAGACCTGTCCTGGGAACGGGCTCCACCCTCACTTCCCCTCTCTGCTGGCAGGCCCTCAGCTGGCACCCTGGCACCCTGGCACTGCTCTGGCTGCTCAGCACAGTCAGCAGTTGCCTGGGTGGAGGGCGCTGGATGTGTGGTTCTCTCTGCCCTTTGCCTGCCTGGAGTTGCCAGACACGGAGCAGATGGCTTCATCCACCTTCAGATGAGGCCCCGTCTACAGGACTGACACGGGAGGCAGAGGAGCTGCAGGAACAGCTCCACACTCCCTCTGTCACCTCCTGCTTTCCCCCTGCCACAGCCCTGAGAGACTTCTGGGAATTAAAGAGAGGGGCCAACCCGTGGGATGGCTGAGGACGAGGAGCCCCTTGGTTTGTGCAGGTCTGTGAGGCCAGGCGCTGTCAAAGGGAGGAGAGGGCTCGGCTGTTGTGTGTAGCAGGGCCTCTTCTTGCAGGGGTTGCATATACACACTGCGCAGGGTGTTTGCCAGCTCCTGAGGGAGGAAGCAATCTGTGTCATCTCACAGCGGGCTTCCTCAGAGCGCGGCCTGATTAAGCGCCGGCAGTGGGGGCTGCCCAGCACCAGGAGCTTTGCCCAGCAGGGAGGGGTGTTGTGCAGAAATAGCCTGGGTAACTGACTGCCCTGCTCTCCGGGGCCAGCACCACCCTGCCTCACCACCTCCTGCCTCTGCCTGGGACTCTGGAGGTGAATGGTGCCCATGAGCTCCCTGCACTGGTTTGGGTGCAGCCTGAGCCTGTCACCCCCACACCTGGGAAAGCTGCATTCAGATGCTCTGGGTTTATTTTTCAACCTCAGGTGGCTGAGGGATTTGGGGAATATCAACTCAGCTTTTGACCTCTGGTCTGTCCTTGGAAAAGCCATCCTTGTGCTTTCCTTGGGGACGCTGAGGGCTGAGGGACCCGTGGAGCACACAGAGGCTGGGCAGGTGGCATTGCTGTAGGAAGAGCAGGTCGTTTGGTCCAGCCTTGGCAAAAACGCTCCTGGATTTATGGGCTGGATTTTAGACACATGGGTGAATGTGGCCAGTGGTTTTCCATCAGCTGAGCTGTCTCAGAGTAGGTCTGGAGAAGGAGCTTGATGCTCAGACAGCTGATGAGGAATTGCTGCCTGTGGTTACGTCAGAGCTGTTTATTCATCACACAGACATAAAAGCTTTTTTGATGGAGTGCAGTCAGCTTGTGGCTGTTGTTTTTCTTAGTTTCTTGTGTATTTTAGGGATCTAATTAATTATAGGGAATGACTGACTGGCTCAGAAGAAAATACAGTTCAAGCTGAGCTGCAGTTTTCTTCACGTTTCTTTGCCTTCATAGGCAGAAAGCAGTGAGCTAGGGCCTACCTTGGCAGCAGCTCCTCAGGATCCAACAGGCAAGAATAATACTGTCCACTGCAAGTTGTCTGTGTTTGTGCAAACATCAGTGCTTCTCTGATTTGCAGAGCAGAGAGGTACCCAGGTAAAGGCTAGTGTTTATCCTTTTTTTGGCTGGCAGTCACTACGTAGGCATAAATTGTTATACTCATAAATTGTTGGACTCTATCACCTCAAAGGTCTTTTCCAACCTAGTGATTCTGTAAATTAAGAGATGTCAGCTGGGATCCCCTGGATGTGTGACAGGCTTGTGGCATGTTGGTTTGGAGGAGATCAGTCTCAGGTTTAGCTGCTCTGCTGCCCATCTGGAGGTGGTCAAGTTCCCAGCACTGCAGAGAAGAGGTGGGACAGCCTGGCACACTTCTTGTTTCAGCAGGCTGATCAGAAGTAGCATTAAACTAGAGGTATTTGCATGCAGCTTGTCTCTGGGAATCTTTCCAGGAGGCATTGCTTTCCTCCCCAGGTGAGGCATGCAGGGATTGCTCACACCTTGGTGTATTGTAACGCCTGGAGTTACACAGGGCAGCTGCAGTCCCCAGCCTGGGAGCTGTGTGTAGGAGCAGACTCTGGGCAGCTGGGGAGGCACAGGCAGGGGAGGGATTGCTCCATACACACCTTGTTTCTTGCAGCCTGTACCAAGTTGCCCACTGCTGCCAGGGAAGTGCAGGTGTTTCCTTGGCAGGCTGTTGCTCTGACCCCATAGGGCTTGTACCATGGGCCAGGTTCAGATCTCTGGGCTTCCTCCAGTGGTGGAACAGAGCTTGTTCTATTAGTGGTCCCTGACTCCTATGCCACATGATGAAGAGTGGCTTAAGTCCACAGTGTTTGGAGATGTCATCTTTGGGCCAGGTCTCTTCTGGGTCACTCATAGTGCTCACCAGCCCTGGGGTTCCAAGGCACCACCAGCAATTCCTGGGGTCCAGCAAGTCCCAGATTCCTATATCTCAAGAGGTATAGCAGTCCAATCATGTGCAGTCACCCATTGCCTAGGAGAGGCCAAGCTGTTCTCAATACCACAGACTGTGTGCAAAAAGCTCTACCTGCAGTGTGTATGGACAAGTGGAGACTGGGACCTGGGAACAAGACAAGCAGCCTTTGTGTGGTGCAGGCACACCCAGAGGGAGCTTAGCAATGCCTCAGCACCCTCCAAAAATACTTGTCTGACCTTCCAGTTATTCCCAACTATTCCTCTTGCCTGATGAGCATTTCCTTGGACTGCTTGGGCAAGTATGGCTGAGGAGATCTGAATTCCCAAGGAAGTGGTCTAGTCTGAGACCCAAAACTTGCTTCAGTGTAGGGTCTAGTATCTAGAGCCACTCTCTGGTGAGGTTCTCGTCTTGAATCATGTTGGTGTCACCTGTTTCATTCCTCAAGACCCTGTAAAGCCTCTCTGGAGCCTGATGGAAGATATTCATACTTTTCTTGGGATTTAGAGGATGATGTGCCATGCTGAGGGATCCTTTCCTATGCAGATGCCAGCTGTCACATGCAAGTGTGGTGGGGCCAGCCCTCTGGGTGTTCTGCAGGGCCTGCCTGAGTGTGCAGTGCTGAAGGCCAGCTGGTCTGACTGTCCTGCAGGATGTGTGAAGCCAGGCTGGCTTCGTGTTGTGTTACACATCATTCTCTCTGCCTTGGGGACAGGCTGTACACCAGCAGGGGCTCGACTGCTGGGAACGTCTGGGCTGTTCACAATCTGATGGGTCTGACTACTCCTGGCCTCTCATAGGATCTGATCATCCCACACCCAAACACACCTTCCTGCAGCCTTCTCCCCTCTCCTGGTAACTGTCAGCCCTACTGTGTTCCTTTCTCTCCCAGTCTCCTCCTTCCTTCCTTCCTTCCCCACGACGTACTTGCCATCGTCACCGGCACCGAGCCTAGCTCCCCTCACTGCCTGCCCAGCCCTCTGCAGCTCGTCACCACCAGCCTGTCCTGACAGGTTGGCAAAATTTGCAAAATGAAAATGTCTTCTACCACATTTTTCAGTTTTGCCACCAAAATTTGACAGAGCCAAGAGCCTGAAGCTGCTTCTGCTGCCCTGCGTGTGCTCAGTGACCTGGAGAGGACCTAGCCAAGTCTCTCCTTAGCAGTTCCCAAGCTATTCTTTCTCTCATGTAAGTGCTCTTAAAATAATGATCTGATCCTGAGCAGCTGGAGGAGTTCAGCTTTGAGACTGATATTTGCTCCAATCTCTTCCTTTCTTTCAGACTGTGCTGCTTTGGGAGGAGAGGGCAGCTCTTGAAGGACACTAGTCGTGAGGAGGCCTGTTGGACCACCACAGCTCACTTGACTGCTCCAATCCCACATTCTGCTGGTTTTAAAATAGGCAGTGGGCTGGCAGCTGGGCCATGTGAGAGCAGAGGAGGTGAGTTCATGGGAAGAGGACAGTTTAACTGCTTGGGGACCAGCTGGTGTTTCATTGGGACCCTGCAAGGTTTTTGCTATAGGTGAGGAGAGGCTCAGGAGCGTGGCACCCCATGGGGATGTCATTTGCCTTTCTAGACATACCTCAGCTGCTTATTTGGTGTTGGCTTTGTACTGGGTTCATGGCTGGAGAGGTGTGCCCAGCCCATGAGCTTGTCCAGGCCCTGGATTGTACTGATAGCCTTCTTAATGGTAGGACTTTTTGTTAGCTCCTTCCCTCCTGCTGTCTTGAATTCTGTGACCATCTCTTTTTAAATGTATTCCCTCTCTCCCCATTTCTAGACTGGTCTCATCTATTACTGCAGATCTGTATGGGATCCAGCATAGCTGAGAGCTAGGGCTCTGATGGGCCTGATTTTCTAGCCTCACCCTCTGCCTTCATCTCAGAGTAGCTCAGGAGGATAATAGAGCATCTTGCAGCTGATGTAATTTTTGCAGGGATTTGAGTTCCCTGGAAAAACCTCCCTGGAAAGATGCTCAGCTTAATCGTGATTAAGGCCAACAAAAATCTGATAGCTGATCCTCTGCACACAGAGGGGCTGTGTTTGATCAGTAGGTGAACCTGGGGCATCCACTGGGAACTGCTCTTTTTTTGGGCCTTACGTGTATCTGTTGTCACTGCTGGGGCTGTACTACACTGGGCAGACCTGCTGGGTGACACACTGCTATTCATGAGGGTGCCTTTATCTGGAGAAGGCTCCATCTGTTCCACAAGGTGTCATGGTTTTCTCTTTAATGTCCTAGGGATTGTTTTCAGGCTGAGGATGTGTGAGAAAGGAAGAGACTGAGGATGCACATGGAATGGAAGAAAATGCCAACTGATGAACCAGCTGGAGCTGAGTGGAGATATGGCTGAAGAGATTGATGGTCACCTTCTGGGGGGAGATTCACGTGCTCCAGGATTGCAAATCCACTCAACCCCCCCCATGTTCAACTGCATTTGTTCCTCATTCTTAGCCTTCCCATGTGTAAACTTTCACCCAACTCTGTATTGCATCTTTATGGCCCCATCTGCTGTTTAAATCTCCCAGAACCTCTGCTCTGGTTTTGGGGGGGGAAAGCCTATGAAATAAACCTTGTGTGGTCCCTCAGGCTGGTGGTTCTCCTTGGCTGCTGTGTCTGCAGTGCACTGGTTCCTGCTCACACACGACTGCGTGTGCTGCAGCTGAGGCACACGGTGAGGTGCAGGTAGCTGTGCAGACCCAAAATGCATCGAGCATCCTCAGTGGAAGCCTTGGAAGATGCCTTGTGCCTTTTGGGGGGCTTTCTTGAAACATCCTCTGAGGAGAGTGGCTCTGGTGCTTTCTGGAGGCTGCAGGCCACGGGCAGAAGCTGTGGCGCTCAGCACGTCTCTCCGTGACTCGACAGGACTGGACGGGATGCGAGGAACAAACTGCACCTGGAGGAAGTTCCTCTGCCCTCCCACGGCAGTGGGACAGCACAGCTTCCAGGGCCCGGGATCAGCAGGTCCGGGAGGTGAGCTGGCAGGACGGCCCAGGGCTGCAGGGCGGTGGGAGAGGCTGGCCTGGCGGGGGGCGGCCTGCGGCACCGGCAGCACCCCGGGCTCAGGGATGGGTGGCCCCTGAGCGTTTCCTGTCCCCCACTAGGTGGCACTGGGAGCCTGCTATGGCGTCCCGTCCCCCCAGCGCGCAGCCCGCCTGCCCCTGCATGGGACCTCTCTGCCCGGCCGCACCGAGGAGCCTGCGCACCGCACAGCAGCCCTGTCCCGCTGGGGATGGCGTGTGGTTCGGGCTGGTGTCCCACCTCTGGCACCTGTCCTCCTGTGCGCTAGTGCTTCTCCACACGTGTTACACACGAAACCTGCGCCTGACACGCTGACCCGCCACACCAAGAGTCACTGCCCTGCACCGGTCTGGCTGGGGACTGGTGCCCTTGTGAGTGTCCTGGTGGGAGCCACCATGGTGTACAGCTCATGGGTGCATCATGTGTGTCACCCTGGGAGCCGCTGCGCTGCCTGTCTCCTGCTGGGAGCTGGCGCATCCCGAGTGTCCTGCCAGGAGTCACTTCATCACTGGTGTCCTGCTGGGAGCTGATGTGTCACTGGTGGGCCTTGTCCTGCTGGGAGCTGATGTGTCACTGGTGGGTTTTGTCCTGCTGGAAGTTGATGTGTCACTGGTGGGCTTTGTCCTGCTGGGAGCTCATGTGTCACTAGGCAGTGTGTTTGTGCTGATGGGAGGTAGGTGGTGCAGCATGCACTCTCTGGTGAGAGTGGCTCTGCCTTGCTGGCATTCCATGTGCTCTGCAAGCGTTCTGGTGGTGGCTGGTACCTTGCACAGTGGCTCTGCCCTTTGAGGAGTTGTGCTGCCTGTGGCCGTCTTGCTGGGAGTTGGTGTGTCCCGCTGAGAGTCTTGGCACTGCACATATCCTGCGGGGAATCAGTTAGTCCCTTGTGTCCTACTGGAAGCTGGTGCATCTTATGGGGCTCAGCCCCACTAGGAGCCAGTGGGTCACAGGTACCCTGCTGGGGGTCAGTTAATCACATGCATCCTGCTGGCAGTCAGGGCATCAGTTGGGAGCTAGTGCATCCCATGATAGCCCTGTCTGGCTGGGAGTCAGCATGTCATATAAGTTCTGCTGGGACCTAATGGGTGCTCTGGGTCCCTCTAGAAGATTGATACATTGCCCTCCAGCCCCATTAGGAGCCAGTGCAGTGTTGCTCAGAAGTCAGTCCCACCTGTCCTGCTGGAAGCTGATGCATCATGGGTATGCTACAATTCCATGCCTTGCTGTCCTGCTCTGTCTCAGAGTCAGCATGTCAGGTGCTGTTCCTGTCACTAGAGTATGTTGCACACAGTGCCCCCTCCACTTTACCCAGTTTGGTCTCTTCTTACCCAGTCCAGCAGCCATGATCTCCTGCTCCTGTGGTGAGGCTCAAGGACACCCAGCCACAGCTTGCTCTGGTGAACACTTCCTGTCTGTAGTGGGCACATGGTTGCCATGGCACTGTGATCATTTTAATTAATTTATTTTAAATATCTGTAGTGCTGAGAATTAAATGGCATTAAATAAGCACTCTCATCCTCTGCCCCTGTTCCCAGGAGCAGCAGCAGGTGACAGATGTCTCCCCGTGCCTGTCTCTGTGCTGGCATTGCAGTCTGCCTCTTGCTCATCCACTGTGCCCTGTGGCTGGGACCTGCCCTGGCCTCAGCCCGCCTCAGTGGCTGGAGCTTCCCCAGCCTCCGGGGATCCTCTCTGCCTCCACTGCTGGGCCCAGCACACTGCCCTGTGGGGCCATGGCTGGGGGAGGGAACAGCTCTGGCAGCACAGCTGGGCTCGGAGCTGCTGGGCTCGGCCTTGTTGCTTCAGAGGCAGATGCACAGTGAAACAGGGGTCCCAGCCGTGTAGTTCGGGGGGCTGGGCTCCACGGGGCAGAACCTCTCTGCTCAGGGTTGCTTGACACACTGAGTGGCTTTTTTTTGGCAGCTGCTACCTTGCTGTGTGTGTGCTGTTCCAACATAATACCCGCCGATGTCCTGTCCTGCTACAGCTCCCAGACTCTGTGGCCCTCCCTCAGGGCCGCAGAGCCTTCCCTCAGTCTCCATGCCCTTCCCTCAGGGCCGCAGAGCCTTCCCTCAGTCTCCATGCCCTTCCCTCAGGGCCGCAGAGCCTTCCCTCAGTCTCCATGCCCTTTCCTTGGTCTCCACAGCCTTCTCTCAGCTGCTGTGGCTTCCCTCAGGGCTGTGGGGCCTCCCCACTGACTCTTGTTGCCAGTTCCCTGTTGCTGTGGCCTGTGTCCCCCAGGAAGCCTCCACACTCCCATGCCTGCTCACTCTGCCCTCTAAATTTCCCCTCTTCTCCATGTCCAGGCTTCTTGGGGCCCTTCTGATTAACCTGCCTGCCTGTCCCCTGGCTGGAACTTCCATCACTTGCTGGTAGAATACCTCGTCCTCGTACCTTCATCCTGGTTCAGTGGTCTATAACAGACACTCACCAGGATGTGTCCCCCTGATCCTTACCCACAGGGGTTCTACCTTACCATTCCCAGCCCTGAACTCTACCAAGACAAAACCCTCTCTAAAATAGAGAGCCACACCACTACCCCTCCTATATTGCCTGTCCCTTCTGAAGAGTTTATAGCTGTCATGGCTGCACTCCAGTCATGGGAATGGTCCCACCACCTTTCAGTGATGGCAGCTAAGTCGTACTTTGCCTGCCACACAATGGCTTCCAGCTCCTCCTGTCTGTTGTCCATGCTGTGTGCATTAGTGAAGATGCACTCCAGTTGGGTCACTGACCTTAGCCCCAGCCATGGCATTGTTCCCCCAGCCTTGTCTCTAGTGAACCTCATTTTCTCCCCGTCCCCCTTCCTACCTAGTTTAAAGCCCCCTCAACGAGCCCTGCCAGCTGCTGGGCTAGGATCTGCTTCCCCCTCTGGGACAGGTGGGACCTATCTGTACCCATCAGGCCAGGTGCTGGGTAAACCACTCTGTGATCAAAAACCCCAAAACTCCTGGGATGGCACCAGCCTCTCAGCCATGAATCTAACTGGTGGGTTTTCTGAGTCCTCTCAGTCCCTCTCCCTGCCACTGAATGGATGGAGGGAAACACCACCTGTACTCCTACTCCATCCACTCACAGACCCAACCCCCTGAAGACCCTTTTGATAGCCTTCAGGCTTCTCTCAGTGATTTCATCGCTGCCACCTTGAACTATCAGTAGGGGATGACAGAGGCAAACCAGGTCCGGTAGTTTTCTGGTAATATCCTGGACCTGGGCCCCAGGGAGGCAGCAGACTTCTCTATAGGTAGAGTCTGGCCAACATATGGGGCCCTCTGTTCCACTCAGAAGAGAGTTCCCTATGACAATTACCCTTCTTTCCTTCTTGGTGGAGGTGGTCTTGAGGCATGGAGTTGCCTTCCTCACCTTAGACAATCTCCTGGATGGACCTTCCACCACATCCTCACCACCACATCCTTCCACCTCCCCTCCCTTCAAGCTCCAGAGCCCCAAACCTATTGTGTGAGGGCACCTGGGAAGACTGGCCATCATCCAGGAAGGCCTCATATCTATTTCTCAGAGGCACCTGGGGAGGCAAGGAGATCACTTGCCTTCTGCCACTGCTGTGAACTTGCCTCCACTCAGCCCTTTCATTTAGGCTTCTGGCTTCCACAGGATGGGCAAAATACAAGGCCCCCTTGATCATGGGTGCTGTCTGCTCCCATTTCCACTGCATGGATGGCAGAGCCTGGCTCCACTGGTCTATCTCCATTTCAGCCTCCCTAATGCTTCTAGGCAGCCTTCAGCCTTTTGACCTCATCTTGCAGCTGTGCCACTCAGCTGAGCAGGTCATGTACCTGCTCACACCACACACAGCCCTACTCAGAGCTGCCCTCCGTGGTGGGGAGAGGCTGGTGCACTCCCTGCAGCCTGTGACCTCACAGTCACATCCATCCCTGGGAGCTCAGTCTGGGTTCCCACATCCAGTTTGGTTGTTGTCAGGAGCATGATCTTCAGCCGAGTGGAGGGAGAACCTCGTTCTTTGACTGAGCTGGTAAATAGTTTTCTTAAAAGGCTTTTTGTTTGTTTGTGGGGGGTTTTATTCTCTTTTTTAGTGCCCTGCCTGCTCATCAGCTGCTAATCACCTTACCAGTTACACCCACTCCTGGCTTGTTTGCTCCCTGGGCTCTGACCCCTCCGGGCTGCTTTTAAGAGGGTGAGGGTACTGTGACTGGTGTGTCAGTGTTCAGATGTGCTGCTGATGCTGGCTCTGCCTATGTGGTGACAGCAGCCTGCTCACAAGTTGCTGCCCCCCAGCACAAGCAGGTGGCTGTCTGGGCTTCCAAAAGCCCCCCAAAGAGCTCTTTGTCAGCCCTTTCCACCTTGATTCCCTTCCCCAGCATGGATGTACCAGCTCTGGAGCTGGTCTCCTCAGCCAGAGGGAATTGAATTGAAATGTGAATGGAAGCAGCCAGCATTGGTGAGTTGGTGAGAGCTGGCAATGGTTACATGATGCTCCCCCTTCCCTGAGCAGCTGTGGGGTGGGTAAGAGAGGCACAAGCCCTGTCAGTATGGCTCTCCCTGTGTGTAGCAGCTTTCTCAGGCTCCCTGCAGACCCAGGCAGAGGTGTCAGTGCTCTGTCAGTGCTCTGGGGCCATTCCCAGACTTTCTAGAACTGGAAGATCAGAAAAAGAAAAGAAAAATGAAAATGTCATGTTATCCTGTGGGTACTTGTCACCTGACTGCAGCTGGGTGGGACTGTGTGGTGGGGTGGAGGGGACAGTGGCTCCTCTGAGGGGTCCTGGCAAGCCTCTCTGGTGAAGCCCAAGCATGTGTCTTTGCCAGATAGGCACGTGCAGGGAGTGAGGAGCTGGTCCCAGAGCACAGAGTCACCGAGGGTTAAGCTCTTGCCCGTGGCTGATGGTGGGCTGGGGAGTGCCAGCACCCTGCCTGCCTCTTGCCTGGCCAGTGCATCTTCCTCTCTGTGAGCTGGTGCTGGCCCGTGTCCTGGTGTGAGTGGGGGTGAAGGGCAAGTATGTTCCTGCTCTCCATGCAGGGGAAAGTCAACTGTGTGCTTTGGGTCAGTGTTTGCCAGGCCATGACCTAGAACTGCTGAAAGGGACTGGCAAGTGGGTACATATGTGTGCACCAGCCAGCCCTGGAAGGGGCTGCCAGGCTTTGCTTCTCCTCACATGGCTGAGCTCCTGGGAAGTTTGGTACCTTGGCAGGCTTGTTGCTTGTAGTGGGGGAAACAGAGAAATCAGGAAGCTGGGTGTTGTGATTTCACCCTGGTAGGCAGCTGAGCATGACAAGCCCCTGAATGACTCCCCTGCAGCGGGCTGGAAGAGAGAAGGGTAAAAGAGTGATCTCATGGGCTGAGATAAAGACAGGGGAATGGGTAAAGCAAAAGCTGTACACCAAAGCAAAGCAAAATAAGGTATTTGTTCACTCTGTCCTATCAGCAGGTGGGTGCTCAGCATCCCTGGTAAGGCAGGGCTCCATCAGGCATAGTGCTGATTTGGGAAAACACACACTGCAAATGCCCTCCTTTCCTTCTTCCCCCAGGTTTATGTGCTGAGTATGATCTCATAGTATGGGATATCCCTTGGGTCACTGGGGTCAGCTGTCCTGGCTGTGTCCCCCCCAACTCCCTGTGCACCCCTAGCCCACTTGCTGGTGGGGTTGTGTGAGGAACAGCAAAGGCCTTGATTCTGTGCCAGCACTGCTGGGCAATAACTACAACATCCCTGTGCTATCAATACTGTTTCCAGCACAAATCCAAAGCACAGCCCTGTACTAGCTACTAGGAGGAAAATTAGCTCTATTCCAGTGAAAACCAGTACACTGGGGAATTTTAAGAAATACACCCCCCCTCCTCCACTTCAGCTATTTTTTTATATTTCTTCTTGTTTGAAAACAAGAAGACTGATGTGCACAGAGCTGTTATTCAGGATTTGCAGAAGTGAGGTAGTTGCAGTCTCTCTGTATAAATGCTACTTCTGTTCACCTGGAGCCCTGGGTCTTCCTCTGTACTACCTGATGGTCTACAGTTAGTAGAAAGACAATGGTCATGTTAACTTCAACCTCCCTTGGTTTTCTTTCCCCAGCACAGTTCACTTTTATCCATGAAGCTGTAATACCCATGTTTGTTTCTAGCTTACAGTGACTAGATGTGGGTTTAACCACCTTCTGCTGCCCCTGGAATGAATGCAGGAGCTGGAATGCTGGTTTAAGCTGTGGCTGGTGGCTGTTGTGTCCCTGCTGTTAACTCCTGAACTTGCTTTTATTTGATCAACAAGTGCCAATTGCAGAGTGCACACGTGATGGCTGTGCTCAGGTGACCGTGGCCACACAGTGCTTTTACCTTCAGGTCACTCTCAGATCAGACTAGATTTTAACTGAGGACCGTGAAGCTCCTGTTAGCAGCCTCTTGACTTTGGGGAGACCTGTGGCTGCAGAGCAGTAGCCTCAGACAGAGCAACTAAGGTAGGTTTGGATATGCCAAAGGCATGAGAGACAGAGTGTGGATGCCAGAGAGTGGGTCTCTATAAGAATGTTGCCTCTTAACTATTGCAGTGGTGCTGAGCTGGGGACAGAATGCTTGTATGTGCTCAGGTTGCCACTAAAGGGAGCAGCACATGATTTTTCCTTAATTGTGATGAGATGATGCAGAGATCCAGCTGGTGGAGCAGTTTGGCAGGAGGGATGTAGGAGAGATGCTGCAGTCTCTTTGGCTTCATAAACACAAGTGTTTAGCTGTAAATGACTCTCTTATCCAGCTCAGCTAGCAAGGTGTGGGGGGAAAGGAAGGAGCTGGGCACCTTGAAAAGGTCAGTTTGCTTAGTGGGAATCATTTTCTTGACTCCTTTTGCCTCTTGGAAGGGCAAAGTTCTGAAGGCAGATGGGGCCCTGCCAAGTGCAGGCACTGTCTGCTCTGTAGGGGGGGATGTCTGGAATGTGAGAGATGTTTGGTTTAGTTGGCTTTGCTGCTACTGTGAGTTAGCTGGGCTTGCTCTGTCTGTAAGGGGCCTGGTCTGTCACATGCAGTTGCTGGAGATCTTCTGCAAGAGTTCTCTGTCCTCCAGATTTGGATGCCACTGCTGCTTGCAGTGCTGTTGCATCTCTGTGCCATGCTACAGTGGACACATTCAGAGGTGCCCCTCCAGGCGTAGGATCTAAATACAAGAGGAGGAGCAGGGGAATAGAGACAATGCAAGGAAACAAAGAGCCCATAGTGGTATCCTGCCTTGCCTTGAATTGGATAATTCCCCTATGACTAGTTGGTGGGCAGTGGATTACTCAGTGGGAGGAAAGGGGTCTGGAGGCAGTCCTGTGAACCTCCTTCCCTCATTTGTAAAACGATGTTGCGAACATCTGGCTCCCACATGGAGTGTGACACTTGGCTCACAGAGGCATGGAAATGCTTTCAGATCCTTGAGTGGCTGTTGCTGAAATGTGGAGGATCATCTCTAATGAAGTCTGCAATAACACTGACGGGGCGTTTGTGTTCGCTGCAATTTGTGACCATGTTCTACCACTCGCTAACGAACCCCATTGTGGGCTGCAGGGGGATGAGGGAACACTGGAGAATAAACATGACTGAGTCATTGTTCCTGGTTTGGGCTATTATTTATCACTGCAGGTGTTGAAACATATCATGTTGTGCAGCAAGGCTTTAAATGGGTGAATAGGGTAAGAGGGGAGACTGAGCTACCGCTGCTTCCTCTGTGGTTTCTTCCGCCTGCTCCGCTTACACAGCAAACACAGGCCTTGCCACAGCGGGCTGAGAGGACAAGGTCTGTTGTGATGCAGAGCTGAATAGCACCTTGTCATCACCTACAACTCTGTCTCTTTCCTTCTCCTGTTCCTTCCCCTGCACTGCTAAGATATTTGGCTGCTTTAGCTGCTTTAGCAAGAGGAGGCTGAGGGGAGACCTCCCCACCTCCCCTGCCCCGCCAGGAGGGTGCAGAGAGGTGGGCGAGGGTCTCTTCAGCCAGGGGACAGGAGATGGGACAAGGGGCAATGGGCTCAAGCTGCCCCAGGGCAGGGGCAGAGCAGATGGGAGGGAAAAGTTCTTCCCTGCAAAGAGTTGTGGGGCTGTGGCACAGGCTGCCCAGGGAGGGGCTGAGTCCCCACCCCTGGCTGTGTTTAACAGACAGGCAGATGAGGGGCTCAGGGATCTGGTTTAGCTCAGGACAGGCATGGTTGGACTTGATGATCTTAAAGGACTTTTCCAACCTGGTGACTCTGTGATTCAGTGATATCCGTACGTCATCAGAAGGATCTAGCTGGTGGACTGGAGGTTACTTTTAGACAGTGTTGCCTGGAGTAGATTCCCCATCAAGAGACCTAGGTGAGGACCTGAAGAAGAAGCAAATGTTCCTGCATAAACCAAAGTTGAAGGGATAGAACTGAGAGTATTCAAGCAAAGATCTGCACGGATGGGCAAGGAGCTCATAACGGAGCTCGGATGTGTAAAGGATGCATGCAGTGGTGGAAGCAGGGGCAGGTGATCTAAGGAGAATATAGAGCTGCTGTCTGAGCAGGGACAGAGTGACCACAAGCTGAATCTGATGAGAAGTGGGAAGGATGACAAGAAAGGATTCTGCAAATATCTGCACAGCAAAAGGAAGACTAGGGTAAATGTGGACCTGCTGCTGAGGGATGACAGGGACCTGGTAACAAAAGACATGGAAAAGGCTGAGGTACTCGGTGCCACCTTTGCTTTAGTCTTTTTCTGCAAGACCAGCCTTCAGCGTTCCCAAACACCTGAGACCAGGCAAAAAGTCAGGAAGACTTACTCTCAGAGAGCTCTTCAACCAACTGGACCCATGAGTCCTTAAGAGATTGGAAAATCTGAAGGGGACCTACAGGAAAGCTGGGAAAGGACTGTTTGCAAGGGCATGTAGTGATAGGGGCAATGGGTTTTAAACTACAGCAGAGAAGGTTTAGATACAACATTAGGAAGAAGTTCTACCCTCTGAGGGTGGTAGATCACAGGCACAGGTTGCTCAGGAGGTGTTGGAGGCCCCATCCCAGGAGACACTCAAGGTCAGGCTGGGTGAAGCTCTGAGCAACCTGATCTAGTTAAAGGTCTCCCTGCTCACTTCAGGGGGGTTGGACTAGGTGGCCTTTAATGGCCCCTTCCCACCTAACACAGTCCGTGATTCCATGATGTGAGAGGCTGAGAAGCTGCAGCTGCTCATCCTGGGGAAGAAAAGGCTCAGGGGAACTTTATCCATGTGTATGCATAGCTAATGGGAGGGAATGAAGAAGAAGGAGCTGGATGCTCTCAGTGGTGTCCAGTGACAGGATTGGAGGCAATGGGCACACAGGAGGTTTCATCTGAACAAAATCAACTGCTTTTCTTCTGGGAGAGTGATCAAATACTGGTGCAGGTTGCCTCGAGAGGATGAGGGGTCTCTGTCTGTGGACATATTTAAAATGTGTAATACTTATACCACCTCCTACCCATGCCCATCAGTAGGCATGGACTCATGTCCAGGCTGTGACAATGACTTCCAGATCTTTCTCTACCCCTCCTCTGCCTGTGGGGCTGACTGTCCTGCTGAGGTCTTGCATGGTGTATTCACACTGACTCAGTTGTTTCATATTTATTTTCTAACTGCATCTCCCAAGTTCTTGAGATTGGTTTGAATCCAAAGCCTGTCCTGTGATATACTGGCAGCCTCTTCTGTACCAGCATAATGAATAAATCTGCTTTCTTTTCTGTTAACTGGCTGTAAGTGAAAAGACTAATTAGAATCAACCCAAAATCCACCTCTGTGAATCCTCCCTTGCTGCATTTTCCATCAGACAGGAAGCTATTTCTGACTACTCTTTGAATATGTTTTATTGCTAGATGTTCTCCCATCATATCACTGTTTGAAACTTCCTTAAATTGCTTAGGACATTATCTCCAAAGACCTATCAAGTGCCTTACTAACATCAAGAAGTGATAACTGTTGCTTTTCCTCATCTACTGAGTTCCTTTGCCTGGTTGTCCAGAGAGGCTGCAGAAGGAAACTCCTGTATCCTTCCTTGCCTGCCTCTAGTGCTTACAGTAATGAAACCTATAGCAGTGGGTCTGTAATTGCCCAGATTTTCTTTTCTTCAATTTTGTAAAGCACCACTTCATTTGCACTTTCTGTGGCCTTCTAAGGCTGCTTAGTTGTCTCTGGAGCTCAAAACCCAGCAACCTGTGTCATTCAGTGTCTTGAGATAAGGCTTATCAGGCACACCTCATTGGAAACCCTTCACATAGAAAAGTACTCCTTACTGTGCTCTTGCCTTGCCTGAGGGTTAAATCTTGTCCTCTTGTAGCTGATAATGGCTGCATTTCTTGCACTGGTGTTTGTGACCTTCAGCATGTATCCAAGACAGCTGATAGCTTTCCAGCTCTGAGCAGTGGACATCCCATGTCTCCCTCTCCAAACGGATGGGCTTAGAACAGTTCCTCTCTCTCACTGTTCCTCCAAAGCTAACTGTCTTGGCTTTTCACCCAGTCCTTTTGTGCTTGTGAAATTGCCTTCAACTCTTGCCTACTGTAATCTAACCTAGTGTCAGTTCCTTCTGATCCACAAGGATCTCATGAGTCATCTGTATTGGTCCCTTTTCCCTGGCAACAAGAGAGCTTCTGCAAGGCCTGTGATTGTAGAAGTTCTCTTTGTTCCTGTAGTTCAGCCTTCCAAGGTATTCATACCAAAGCTCAGAGCTTATGGTGATTTGCTTTTCTGCAATCAGCATTTCAGCTTTCCTGGTACCCTTCTGAAGACTCCCCAGCCTTACCTGTGTTGCCTTCCACCTTTGTGCTCTCCCCAGTCCTCCACACTGAGTCACTCTTGAGAGCAAGTAACCTGTTGGTCAGCTGCACTGTTCCTGTTCCAGCACATTGTCCTCAGTACGTTCCAGTTTGCCCTTGTGTCCCCAAAGCTGCACCTCTGCTCTGCTGGGCCTTTCTGTAGGCTTGAGTCTTCCATTCTCCCTGGATCCTGCAGCCAGTGCCTATGTCCTTGAAGTGACACAGATAGTGTCACTTGTCCTTCCAGAACAGGCTGATACCTTTCTGGGCTCAATCTGAGTTAGCCCAGCCAACCTGGTGCACGTAGTAAATCCTAATTTTGGTCAGTTGTAAAGCCTTCCTGTTTATTTTAAGTTTGCATCTCCAGGGCATTTGGCAAAGTGATCCCAGGCTCCTCGTGCTCCTCCTATGATGACTGTGACTCCTCTGTTTGCCTCTTCCTGGGTGCTGTTGTCTGGACCTGTTGTACTCCTGCTATAGCCACCCCTGCAAAGCTACCAGGCTGTTGTTTAGAAAGAAGTCTCTTAACTCTTTGTCTCTTATTATCACTTGAATGTGGGATGCCTGAAAGTCTTCTCCTTCCTGATTTACCCTGTGGTATCTAGCAGCTAGTTACACATTGCAAAGGTGAGCAATGAGCGTTCATTATTGCAGTGTTGCTACATCTCCTAGAAGCATGGCCAAACTCAACCAAACTACAGTCCTGCTGCTGTGTTGACCCAATATCCTGCAGGGTATTTGGGCTCTTTGTATGTATCTTCTTATTGCCCCAGGGGATCACAGAATCACAGAATGGTTTGGGTTGGAAGGGACCTTAAAGATCATCAAGTTCCAGCCCCCTGCCAGGGGCAGGGACACCTCTTACTAAACCAGGCTGCTCAAGGACCCATCCAACTTGGCCTTGAACACCTCCAGGAAGGGGACAGCCACCACTTGCTGTGCCAGGGCCTCACCACCCTCATAGGGCTGCTCTCTATCACATCATCTCCCAGCCTCCAGAGAGGTGATTCTCCCCCTCTACTCTGCCCTCGTGAGGGCCACGAAGATGATCAGAGGGCTGGAGCATCTCTCCTGTGAAGACACTCTGAGAGAGTTGGGGTTGTTCAGCCTAGGGAAGAGAAGGCTCTGGGGAGATCTTAGAGCTCCTTCCAGACCCTGAAGGGGCTACAGAGAAGCTGGGGAGGGACTTGTCAGAGAGGCATGTAGTGATAGGACAAGGGGAAATGGTTTTTAATGGGAAGGGGGTAGATTTGGATTGGATATTAGGAAGAAATTCTTCCCTATGAGGGTGGTGAGGCCCTGGCACAGGGTTCACAGGGAGGTGGTGTCTGTGCCCTCCCTGGAGGTGTTCAGTGCTGGGTTGGATGGGGCCTTGAGCAGCCTGGTTTAGTGAGAGGTGTCCCCGCCCCTGACAGGGGGCTGGAACTTGATGATCATTAAGGTCCCTTCCAGCCCAAAGGGATGTGGGTCACAGTGTCTTCCATATGTTTCCACCTGCTTCAGCGTGGGGCCTCTCCAGGGGCTGCAGGTGGGGTCTCTGCTCCCCCCATCATGTTCCCTGGGCTGTGGGGGGACACCCGCTCCCCCAGGGGTTTCTCCAGGGGCTCAGGGGCATCTTTCTCTGCAGCACCTGGGGCGCCTCCTCCCCCCTTCCCTGCCCTTGGTGCCTGCACAGCTCCTCACCCCTTCTCACTCCCTTCTCTGGGGCACAAAGCAGCTGCTGGGGGGTTGTTCACCTCCCTGTGAGTCCCAGAGGCCTGTGACCATTGCTGATGGGCTCGGCCTTGGGCAGCAGCGACTCGGGCCTGGAGCCGGCTGGTGTTTGCTCTGTGGGGCTGCAGAGAGCTGCTGGTGCTCCTTGCAGCAGCCACTGCTGCAGCTCCCCCTGGTCCACCAGAACCCAGCCACACAAAGCCACAACAGGTAATCTTCCAGTGAAGGGCTAGGCAGAAGTATTATCTTTACTGTCTGTATAGTTTTCTTCAAAAGCCAGCTGGTGCTCAGCTGTGCCAGGTGAGGATACAGTGTGAGAAGATATCCAGGCCAGTGGTGATTATCCAGCATCTAGTAATTTTCATCTTGGGTACAATGGAGCCTGAAATAGTGGTAGGGACCCCTGTGCTACTAGGATGCTACTACATGCAGTTCTTGCATGTCAACAACTTGCTTTGGAAGTCCAATCTCCATGACCATCGCAAATGACACACAGGAGCAGGAGCTAACAGTCCCAAAAACATCCATCTTCCTGCCACTACCCTCCTGCTGCCAGAAGGCTTTCCTTTCTTTCAGGCTCTCCTGCAGACCTTGACTGCTGGCTGTGAGTTTCCTCATATTTCATGATCACTCAGTAGCATTCTCCTTTCTAGTATGCCAAGTGAGTTTTAAAGTATGCCCATTTCACTCACTGTGATGACTCACTCCAATAGATTTTTCTCTTCCATTAGAGTATTTTCTCTTTTGCCCTTGATTGAAAGCCTCTTGTAGTTTTCAGTCCTTCACTTGCTCCCTATCTGTGTGGCATCCTGTTCTCTGTGAAGGCACTAAGCTCTAGGAAATGTGGTCCTTTAGATCCATAGACCACAGGCTGGGGAATCTGACCTTGATTCAACTCTAGCATAAAGAGAATTTCTGCAGTTTTATTACTTGCTTTTCCTCTAAGGGATGCAGCTACTTCTAGTGCCACTTTGGTTGCAGACAGTCCTAAGGATGAGATCACTGGATGATGACAGTGAGTGTGTAAAATGGCTTGTACTTCAGTGCTGGTGTAAGCAATGAACAGGCTCAAGACTGCTCAGTAGGAGATGTAAAGTGCTGTTCCACCACAAGCTATAGAAGTCTACAGAAGCCTACAGCAAGACAGAAGGATGTAGTTGCAGAGGAGACTCTGAAAAGAGTCCATTGTAGTGCCTGGGCTGGGACAGCGGTAACAGGCACTTCCCAGCACATCCTCACTGGCAGGGCAGATGCTCTTCACAGCATGACTTGAACCTGAGGGGTTAATGTGATAGTGTAAGCTACCCTAACACAGTATGCATGATAATACAGCCAGCTCTTCTCCGGACATATATAATCATAGACCTGAGATCAGGACACCTTCCCTTCAGTCAGACGTAGCGATTGCTGGTACCAGTCACAGGTTATAAACTTCCTTTGGCAGTTGGCCATAAAACCGCTCCTCTCAGTGAGACACAGAGGCGTCTGGTGTCAGCCTGACACAAACCATTTGACCAGGAAAAGGCCGCTCTCCTCTTGGGATTGCAGAGGGGCTGATGCTGTTAGCAAAGGTAGAAGTACAGGGAGAGGGGCTCATGGCCCTGCGCTAGGAAATACTAAATGCCTGTTATCAGGCCTGGCGTGGGCTCTGCGGCCCCAGCGGTTTAGCCTGCTTTGGTGGTTATCCACTGAAGGCAACGGGTTTATCAGCAAGTTCAAGCATGTTTGGACTGGAAGGACTCTCCCTCCGTGAGTCTGGCACGTGAATTTACCCTAATCTGCTGTTAGTATCCCACTCTGTACTCTAGGTGCCATGCCATACAAATCTCTGTCTGGCACCTCTGGTTCGGGTTACTGCTGCTCACAAAAGGCTTTAATCCTCTCTCCATCTCTGGAAACACTGAAGCATTTCTTATTTTCCCCCCATCGATGTAAAGGTTCGGCTGGGTGCCAGAGCCTGTGGGCTCACAGGGTGGAAGAGACCGCAGCTGCTTTTCTGGGGAGCAGGGAGGGCTGTGCTTATATGCTGAACAGAATCACAGAATCACAGTATCACAGAATCACAGAATCCCAGGGGTTGGAAGGGGCCTCCAGAGCCCATGGGGTCCAACCCCCTGCCAAAGCAGGGTCCCTAGGACAGGGCACACAGGTCGGTGTCCAGACGGGGCTGGAATCTCTCCAGAGAAGGAGACTCCACACCCCCTGGGCAGCCTGTCCCAGGGCTCCCTCCACCTCAAACAGCAGTCCAGAAGTAAGCATCCATCCCTGTGCTGCCAGACTGCTAGGTGCTCCGTAAGCCTTCCACAGCTCTTTCCCCAGGAGGGTGGTGTGGCCTGGGGATGGGAGCTGGGGGCTGTCTGTCTCTGGAGATTCCTGGGTAAGGGATGCTGGAGGTGCCACACAGTCACTGCAGTGGTGAGGACTCTGAAATTCAATGAGCAGCTGTTGTGACAACCTTCTCTCTAATGGACTCTTTCGGTCCCTGAATCACCATGTGTTTGTTGATAATGACAGCAGTTTTGCCAGGACAGAAAGTGGAGGATCAACCTCCTTCTGGTCTCTTGGCTTTCAAGAGATGATCGTGCCCTCTGCTCAGATAGCTCATTTAACTCTGTGCTTCCAGGGACTTGAGTGTCACTTCCCATATTGAAACCAGGGATTAAGGACAGGGTGATAATTGCTCTTGGTCCACCTCATGTCAACAGCTTTAGAAAAGGAAATGAAGAAAAATACCTTTTTTTATAAGGTTTTTGGGGTTTTTTTCCTGGCTCACTGGCAGAGGAAGCCAAAAAAGACCAGCCTAGAAAGAAGCCATGTGTCTTATTAAAACCCCAAATAAATCACCAAACCCCACCAAAGCTAACAGGTTGCTAATGAAACTTCTTGCATGAACACGATTGTGCTTGTCTGTAGTAGGGCACTTGGAAAGCATTTGCATTGTTATCCCTTCCCTCTCTCAGGGAAGCTCTAGGCACAGTTGGGAGAGCTCTCTCTCTGACACTAAAGCAGTGGTGGGCCTTCCTAACCCAGCCCAGAGCTGCTGGATAGTCCCTGCTGGGAGAATCACTGGCACCAGAAGAAAGTGCTTCCAGGTAGGGTCAGTAGCCTGCTAGACACAGACTGAGCCAGTTAAGAAATGACACTGTGCTCTGCCAGAAGGGTTCAGTTGGATAATTACAGCTGGTCATTAGAGAACAATAGAGTGGAAAGTACAGATTAAGCCAGTGCTATTTCTACTGAATATACATTATGCAGGGAAGGCATACAGCAGTGCACAGGGACTCAGGGAGGAAAGAATCTCAGACAGGCTGTGGGCAGCAGAGAATTTGGACAGAACTGCTGAGAGATGCAGACTGGTCTAAGCCCAACCAAGGGTTATTTCAGAGATGGTGAGGTGGGTAGGGGCTTCCTTTATGTCCCCCCAGGCTGAGAAGCTTCACCATTGCTGTTTATTCCAAGAGGCAGAGTCGTGATCAGTGGAGTAGAATCTGACTGGAGACCTGTAACTAGTGCTGTTCCCCAGGGCTGGTGTTGGGTCCAGTCCTGTTTAATATCTTCAGTGACGACCTTGCTGAGGGAACAGCATCCACCCTCAGCAAGTACCTGATGATCCAGAGCTGGGAGGGGTGG